>JAMPIV010016567.1:0-225000 GCA_024509875.1 Oreohelix idahoensis | reverse complement strand
TAAAAATTATACTGAAATTTAGTTTTTTAATCACTAGCTGCCATCTTCACAGCGAAGGTCAGCTGCAATAGATCTCCAACATCTTCTGTCTCTTGTCTTGATGGTGCACAATTCTGTCTCTTGTCTTGATGGTGCACTCTGATAGACTCTTTCCTGTCCATCTCTTGATGTTATCTTCCCACTTATAGCACTGTCTTCCTCTTGCACGTTTGCCTTCAACTCTTGCTTCTGTCTTCAATACGGTGTTATGTCTTTTTACGTGGTAAAAATATTTTAGCTGTCTAATTTTGATCTCTTTCATTAACTCTCTTTTCGTTCCTAGGTTTTCTATGGCCTCTTTATTTGTTTTCTTATCTTTCCATGAGACGTGACCCATTCTTCTATATATCCACATTTCAAAGGCCTCAATTCTTTCTTCTAATCGTATAACACATAAGGAAGGGAAACCCGAGGCCTGTAAACAGTAAATTAATATGAGACAAACATAAAGGTATGTTTCAAGCACTCGTAGGAAATAAAGAAGTAGAACACTAGACAACAGAAAAACAACAGACAAGAGAAAGAATAAGGTTACTGATGCATCAAGCATGTCATCAGAGGTGATTTGTATCAGGTTGTGGGTGGGGCTATCTCTACCCCCCCAACTATGTTCCAGTCTTGACCTATGGATCTGAGTCATGGGCAACGACTACAACCCACAAAAGCCAGCTCCAGACCTCAGAAATGAGATATCTGAGGAAGGTGGTTGAAGTAACAAGAAGAGAGATGGTTCACAACCAGACGATACATCATGGCCTCAAAACCCACCCCCCTGCAGACCCAAGTAATAATAACAATAATAGCCCCTTCAGTCATAACTGACTATGGGAATGCGCCCCTGAGGTGACAGCCCTCAGCTGCATATTTTCCTGGTGCTCCTTGCGACGTTTTCTCCCATCCTCTGCTTGTTGTGTGAGCCTCTCTTCGCCCAATCTGAGTTGGTGCCGTAAATAGCATCGCCACTTAGTGCAATCGGCAGCTTCATCCTCCCATGTTGCTGGATCCATGTCCAGCGCCCTCATATCTCTCTTGCACACATCTTTGAACCTCAGCTGTGGTCGCCCAACTGGTCTCTTGCCATCTGCTAATTGTCCGTAGAAGATATCTTTTGGGATGCGACCATCTTCCATGCGGCGAACATGGCCAAGCCAGCGAAGTCTGCGCTGTCTAAGCAGTGTATACATACTTTGAAGGCCAGCACATGACAACACCTCGACATTAGTCACTTTATCTTTCCATGAGATGCCGAGGATGCGGCGTAGACAACGTAAATGGAAGTTATTGAGCCTTCTTTCTTGCTTAGCATAAGTCGTCCAGGTCTCGCTGCCATATAGGAGTGTGCTGGTGACGCAGGCATTATATACCGCAGCTTTGGTCTTCATTGTGAGTTTGGAATTTCCCCAAACACGCGATGTGAGGCGGGCAAAGGTAGCTGCAGCTTTGCCAATGCGGCTGTCGATTTCTGTATCCAGTGAGAGTTTGTCATTGATGGTAGACCCTAGGTATGTGAAGTGATGCACCACTGCCAATTCATAGTTATCGATAGTGATAACCGATGCAGCACCCGCATCCTGACTCAGCATATCTGTTTTCTTTAGACTTATTGTGAGGCCAAAGTCCTTGCATGCTTTAGTGAAGTGATTCATCAAGCTCTGAAGCTCCTGTTGGCTTTGAGGGATGACTGCAGCATCATCAGCGAACAACAAGTCTCTTATAGTGACCCTTCTGATTTTTGTTTTTACCTTCAGCTTTGAAAGATTAAACAGATGGCCATCTGACCTAGTGTGAAGGCATATTCCTTCAGTTGCATCTCTGAATGCATGTTTCAAGAGTAGGGCAAAGAAGATCCCGAAGAGGGTCGGAGCCAGAACACAGCCTTGTTTAATGCCACTTCGTATGTCAAAGGGCTGTGACGTGCTTCCAGCATATTGGACTGTTCCCTTCATGTCGTCATGGAATGACTTTATTATTTCCAGCATTTTAGAAGGGCAGCCTATTTTCAGGAGGATTTTGAAGAGTCCATCCCTACTAACCAGGTCAAATGCTTTTGTGAGGTCTATAAAGGCTATATATAAAGGCCTTTTCTGCTCTCTTGATTTTTCCTGAAGCTGGCAGACAGAGAAGATCATGTCTGTTGTTGATCTACCAGCTCGGAATCCACACTGTGACTCTGGATATATGCATATATCCAGACCCAAGTAGAACAGTCCCAACTAAGATGGTTTGGATATGTCTGTAGAATAGGAGAAGATCAGCTACCACGACAAGAATGGGAAACAAAGAGCCAGGGATCCAGACCTCCAGGACGGCCTAGAGTTCACTGGGAGGACATTATTAGACAATATCTAATGGGCCAAGGACTAGATTGGGACCAGGCCAGGAGAAAGACAGCCAATAGGATAATATGGCTCTCTCTCTCTCTCTAGCTTCTTCTTCTTTCGTTGGCTTGAAATATATTGTCTATATCTGCAATGTTGTTTCTTGTATATACTTCACTGTCTTTTGTAGTTCATACAGAGGTCCGTATAGATTTGCTTCCAGTGTTGTTTATCTGGGCCAGTGGGTTTGCCTCAATATATCATATTCGGGGCAATCTTTAAGTGCGCGCTCCGCAGTCTGGGGTGCCTGTCCACATGGCTGAATTGCCAATCTTGAATTTTGTATACATGTGGCTGCGGAGTCGGTTGTGTCCTGTTCTAAGGCGCAGAATGACAATTTGTTCTGATCTGTTCGTAGCTTGGTTGTCATCCTGTGTTGGTGTTGGTGGCTTTCTGATTGATTTGATCATCTTTTTCTTCTGATGGTACGTAACTGGTACATCCAGTTGCTCATCTGTAGCACCTTCTTTAGCCAGTCGGTCCGCTCTCTTGTTTCCTGGTATTTCACAATGAGATGGTATCCACTGCATGGCAACCCTGCGCTGGTTGCAGTTCAGAAAGTAGGGCTTGTATACCTGTCTCTCTCTAGCAAACCTCTACACCACAGAGAAAAACAGGAATGAGTAGGTAAGTAAGTAAGTAAGTAGGTAAGTAAGTAAGTAGGTAAGAAAGTAAGTAAGTAAGCAAAGATCTAGCAAACTCACCATGTTAAAAAAATGTGCTACGGAAACCACCACTATGAAAGCTATAGTACAGGCTTCTTGCAAAGGGTCCAGCTACAATGGTGTATCTATGCTCCATTGGGATGAAAGGGGGAACAAAATTGCTCTTTTCTTCTATTTCTTTTTTTTTTTTCATTTTGCCATTTCTTTTGTTAACTGCATGTAATCCATTTCTAAATTGTTTCTCATACGCTAACAAAGGCTTATTTAACAAAGGCATATATTATTGGAATCTGCTTCATTGTGAAGGTTCAGCTGTTTTTAATAATTCTGTTTGTGATATTTTCTCTTTAACACCCACCTGTCTTTACACTGACACTGTTGTTTGATTTAGATGTTTTTAAAAGAATTAATTAATTCCAAAACCTACCCACCTATCTTTATACAGTTGTTTAATTTAGATGTTTTTTAAAGAATTAACTATGCCAAAACCTGCCCACCTATCTTTATACAGTTGTTTGATTTAGATGTTGTTAAAAGAATTAATTAATGCCAAAACCTACCCACCTATCGTTATACAATTGTTTGATTTATATGTTTTTAAAAGAATTAATTAATGCCAAAACCTACCTCACACTCACACAGTTATTCTATAATATGAACAGACTTTCATCACGCTCCTGCCTGTTTGGCTGTCAGTGCAGTCGCGTGCGATGCCTGGCAAGGTACTATGCAGTATCTCAGTGGATGCGTTCACAGCGCTACAACTGCTTTCTCAGTTTCCTTACACTGCAACTTTGCTTTCATCTTGTTTCTCAGTAGCCTCTCTCCTCAACCCTCCATATGCACTATCTTGAGCAAGCAGAAGTCGCCAGGCTTCTGCAAAATTTACATTGAAAAAGAAATTTTAAATAAACAGTGTTTATTTGTGGTGTTTGTACTGTTTTTTTTTCTTCACAATTTTAATATTTTTTTTTTACATTAGGATATTATGGGACCAGTTGAAGAGGCCTTGGATCGGTTAGGATTCGTAACTATACACCAAAGCCATAAACCATCTTAGGCCCCAGCTCTCCATGTTGCACTTCCCAGCCGTACATTCCGGTTCGAGGGAGAGGTGGAAGAGAGCTGCACAGCAATGCTCCATGAATGGAAAGTGGCAGCACCACCGCAAGCAGTGTACAAGTCAAAAAAACAAGTGCATTCAAAGTGGGAAAAGGGACGTTTGGAATTAAAAAAGCAAAAAGGCAAGAACGAGAAAGAAACGGGAGCTATTGAAAAACAGGACAGCAAACTTGATTAAACAGGTTTTTTCGTAGATCATTTTCCTGCAAGAATATGATTCTTTGTCTGACATTGTTAATTAGGATTCAATATTTTTCATATCTTAGAGACTGACAGTTTTGTTTTGTTTACATTTAAATCAAGATTTGGCAACTTTTAAATTTTTTCATAGATCATTTTCTTGCAGGAATATGATTCTTTGCCTGACATTGTTAATTAGGATTCAATATTTTTCATAGCATATAGACTGACTGTTTTGTTTTGTTTACATTTAAATCAAGATTTGGCAACTTTTTATCATAAGATCACCATTGTGGAACTGTTGACAAGAACCGTGTAACTCATGACAAGAACCAGACAAGTGCCATTGTGGAACAAAATATGAGAAGACTATGCCATTACATAAGACACACACACAAAGAAAAACCAACTGACAGTGTTACAAGGCAGTCTCTTTTCAGCAATTCCCAGAGTCAGAGAAAATAGAGTGAGACTAAAAATTACACGGAGAAGAGAACAGGAGACAGACATAACAGAGATACAGAAAATATGAAGAAATGTTGAAAGGATGTCACAGAACAAAAAGGCATGGAATGTATTTGTTAAAAGGTCATGATGATGATGATGATTATTTGATCAGTATATTTTAATGGTACAATATATAATAGATGTTTATAAATAATTTATAGAAATCTTTATTATCCATTTATACCGTATTCTTTGTTTATCTCTGCACTTTATTAACAAACTTTATACTGAATGCAGTACTCAGAATCGGCACTGTGAAAATCTGGATTATTACGATGATGAAACAAATAAAATTATATTTGTTTTCTCCATTGTTAATTCTTTGTTTACAATCCAGATCAGTTTAATGTGTTTTCACGAAAGAATATGGGTTGAGTGGACAAAAGAATATAGGTGGGTAATCCCTTTGGGAGCATCTGATTGGCAGTAGTTAGAATGCATGCTTCTCATGGCAGAGTTACTGGTTAAAAAATCTGTTAGCGTCATGCTTCAGTTGACCCAACTGTAAAGAGGTATCTGATTCTGCTCTTGAGTTAAGGATGGCAAAGGCAGCAAGGGAGGAACATACTAGACACTGCCATAAGGGAGTGAAGGGTTTTCTATACTAGGTTTAAGTTTTTATGAGATGAGGTGACTGGTTCTCTTCCTCATTGCCTGAGTTAGGTAAGCATTTACTGCTGGGTAGACAGGAGTATGACTCTACAAGGTATTGAACCCATAACCTGGTGACTTTGTTGTCAGAGGCAAGCAGTTTAACCACAAGCCTTCTAATAGAAAACAGGAATGATCTGGCACCAGCATTCATGCTCTTACCATTAAACGAAGGTCTCCATATATTGTATAACCCCACAACTGATAATACATTATAACGCCACAGATTTTCACCATTTAGATATCATTTATGCAGTAAATAAATAATACACACAGAAAGGTATGTTTCAGGCACTCATAAGAAATAAAGAAGTAGAAAACTAGACAACAGAAGTGTGAGGCTTATGAGAGAATCAAACCCAAGACCTTCCAAACGGCAACACCGTATAGCTACAGAAGTGAATCGCACTATACTCCCTGCCAATTAATCACCACAAAAATAGTGCTTAATTAATTTAATTTACAGGGGTCACTAGCTCAATTTTCCTCACATAACACTGGATAATGTACCTAGGGACGACTCAGCCTAATTAATAACGCAATCGCTTCTGCGGTTCCCCCTTTTATGCAGTATAGGTCAGATTACACAAGACAAAGACCTTAATACTGTGCTTAGTAAACGATAGAAGAATTGGAACGGTACAGGACAGAGGGTAGGTTTTGTATTGTATAAACATTTAACTAAAGAGGGGAACCCGAGACCTGTAAACAGTAAATAAATATTAGACAAACATAAAGGTATGTTTTAGACACTGGTAAGAAATAAAGAAGTAGAAAACTAGACAACAGAAGTGAGAGGGTTGTGAGAGAATTGAACACAGGACCTTCTGAACGGCAACACCACCTAGCTACAGAAGTGAATCGCCCTATCCTCCCTGCCAACAATGCACCATAAAAATAGTGCTTCATGGACAGGGGTCATTAGCACGATTTTCAACATTTTTATTTAAATCATTTATGTAGTTGGCAGCAAACAAAATATTTCTAATTATGCTTCTTAATTTCAAAAAGCTACAATTTTTATAACTAGGCGCTTGCATAGAATGAGACTGAAGTGGTTTGACAAGATCACTAATGTGGAACTGATGACAAGAACCAGACGTGCCAGTGGAACAAGACATGAGAAGACGCTGGAGATGGATGACACACACATTGAGAAAACCTGTCGATAGCATTACCAGGCTGCCTTTGTTCTTGATTCCCCAGGGTATGAGAAGTTGAGGGAGACCAAGGAACACATGGAGAAGAGAACTGGAGACAGACAGGAAAAGACCGTGAGCAGATGACACGGGACATGAAGGCCTGGTATAAGTTTGCTGACAGCCTATGCTCCTTGGGGAACTGAAGGGTGTTGATGAATGGGTGCAGTCAAGATAATTTTCTCTTCCGTGTCTCCACCTTGGAGAGGTAGAGGAGCTTGTGTGTCCCCATGACCCTAAGAGATATGCTGGAGATTGCATATGCTACCAGCAGGGTCTCCCAAGCCGGACAGGTCGAAGGGTAGGGACCAGACCAAGAGAGATACACACCTGTTGCCTTGCAGGAAGGCTGGGGACAGTCAAAGGCTAAGGAAGGCAACCCTACAGACATGCCTGTTGAAATCGGAGGCACTGGGCCACAGGCTTAACAAAACAGTGCAATGTACTTCACTTCATGGTAACATCAAGATAATTTTGTTGAGTCAAGCTTCTTAGTTTGAAGCGTTTCATTCGTGAAAAAATAAAATTGCACTGTAAGGACTTTTTTTTTTTAAACTGGGAAGACTTGTTTTCCGCCTGTTTCGGAGTTCATACATTATTATTCTAACTGCTAAAGTGAAAATCGAAATTGACGTAACTTATTTTAATTTTAAATAATTTTCTGTAAAATAACTCTTCTTCAAGTACCATGCCTCGTGGTATAGGTGATCATGTTTCTGCACAGCTTCCTGTATTCAGTACTATTTATCAATTCTGTCATTGACATATCATCGCCTTAGTACAGCTGTATTCCACCTCCACTACAGTTTGTTTTTAGAAAAACGTGTTCCAAGTTTTTGGGTTACTAGATGAAAAGAAGGTTATATCACAATAAAATTAAATGTTTCATAATGATTCTTCTTCTTCTTCGTTTGTCCTGAAAAGGACGTTGGTTGCTTTGTGTCGCCGTTTACAGCAAAGCTGCAATATTTGCGCCTTTCGGCCCAACACATCCGACTTCTGCACGGCATTTTATTGGGACCGGGTTTGCCTTCGCTCTTCGATCCCTACTCTCTCGGCCAGACTGCAGTGATGCAGCCTGTTTCCAGGACCACCACTTGGAGGTGGAGTAGAGTCTACAGCTCTGGTTCGCTGACCCTACGCAAGCAGTCAAGCTATGAGTCGCTGACCGCATTCATCTCGTTTGCTGCATCTTCGGTCCCATAATGATCCAATGAACAGTTTGGATAATGATCCAAACTGTTAACTGTAAGATATTGTGTTGAATAATAGATTATACTGTAAAATGTCGATTTAAGACCTCAGGTAAATTTTGGCCAGAAATGGAGATGGAATAAGGCAGTATTAAGGTGACGATCTGTCCATGCCATGGTATCAAACTGTCCGGCATCTTTTCTCCTATTGCCTTGCTTATCTCTTTTTTCTTTCTGTGGATCTTGTCACATGCCCAAAGAAAGTTAACTGTTTCCTTCTAAAGTGAGTAAAGATCATTGCGGTCTGGCTTCTTTCAGGACATCCTCAGTAACTCTTTTTTAGCTGTCCATGATAGTCTTAACTTCTTCTTTGATCCTTAGCCTCCAACTCTCAAAGCATTTAGTGGCCATCACACCTAGTGGCGTCTTGTAGGGCAGCAACAAACTGCTCCCACTTTGCTCGGTCGGCGGCCAGCCTTCGTGCAGTGCCCCAGTTCTGGTTCATTCTTTGCATCTCAGCCTCCACAGTTCTCCGTCTCGTTGTTTTTGATCAGCCTCTCTTTCGCTTCAGGGGTCCATAGCATAGCTGTTATTGTGATGGCATCAGGGTCTCTTCTGAGGCCAACCCAACTCTAGCATCTGCCAGCTATGATGGTGTGCATATCCTCTTGGTTGCTCTGAGTAAGCAGATCTTGGTTGGTGATGGTATTCGGCCAAAAGATTCAGTGTTTTCCTTAGGCAGATTGTGTGGAAAGAGGACTATTTCGACATTTCCTTCTCTGTTACTCTCCAGCATTCTGCACCATACAGAAGCACAGACATTACACAGCTCTCATACAATCTTGATTTGGTGATTGTGCTGTACTGCGAAGACTTCCAGATGTTTAGACTAGCAAAGGCTGTTCTCGTTTTATTCATTCTGTTGTTGATGTCTTTGCTTGTTCTGCTGTCTGGTGTTACTATGTGTGTCATGAACTGCTTATAGATTGGATGTCAGTACTTATGCTCTGGTGGAAGCCAGATGTGTTTATGTTAGTTGTGAGTTGAAGTGAGTTAATGTTAAGCTTGATTGTGTTCACAAATGGTATTAGGAGCAGTCAAGTACTGTTGTTAAGTTCACGAGTGTAACTGAGCTGTTATGAGCGAAGTAGTAAAAAGACTGGTCAGAGGTGAAAAGGGTCATGCGTAGTAGCAGGTAGTCGTGAGAGAGATTCGAGCGAGTGAAGGTTACATCGAGCGAGGAGGCGAATTATGTTGTGGAATATAGTTAGTGCAGGTTGAAATATGAGCAAATTATCATGAGATTGCTCCAGGCTAATATTGTTTGATGAGGTACATATGCCTTGTACTATTCTTGTGATTCATGGCCAAAGTGGCTGTCGCCTGATGTTATTTCTGTTGTGCTGAAGATTTGTTATTTAAAGGCATCGGATATCGTACGGACGTGTTCCGAGTTTATTGAGTAACTATTAAATGTGAATAACGAGACATGTTTGTTGCTCGAAGTGTACTGTCACATTGTGTGTCATTGTGCTAACACAGCCTAGCACTTGACACTATGCATCCTAGGTGTGTAACATATAGTCTAAACATTCTTCTGTAAAACCACATATCTCTCTCTGGCCTCCAGTGACATTCCTCCTTGTTTACTAATTGTCTGGGTGAAACATTCTGGAACGAACAATGAAAAAATTCCATCAAATATTTTGGGAAAATTTGGAAAATTCATGCATTGCAGTGAAAACTAAACTGACAACCCAATAAAACAGCTCACAGGCCTTGCAATCTTTTCATACTTCATTGACCATAATTCATGATAAGTTGGTCTACAAAGATCGAATGAAAGTGAAGTGGAGTGGAACAGAATGAAATGACAACAGGAGAGTTAGTGCTGGATATGCAGCAGAAAGGGGACAACATAATTATTTCCTGTCATGTTTTGATTGGTCACTTACTTGTAAAACTGAAGGATTCTCTTTCTTACTTCAAATGACAAAGAGTTATCGCACAAAATACTTCTCCTTTTATGGAAAGCATGTTTTGTCTGCACTTTTTTACTCTTCACCTCTGAGATGCACCTTCATCTAATATTAATATGCCTAGATATAGATGATGACATGACATGCAGAGTTCTTCATGAAGGACAACTTACAGAACCGTTTGGGATTAGAATGGAAGTGCGACAGGAATGCCTCTTGTCTCCATTTCTTTTGGGTTATGAAAACATCGACATCACACAACAGAAATGGAAAGAGATTTTGCAGATGACTAGGCTCTTCTGTCCCATAACCATACTCGATGAGAGATCACAACAAGTAGGTCTACTGACTTATCTCAAATCAATTAATCAATACCCTTTAGCTCCTCAAGGAGCATAGGCCTTCAACAAACACATGCAGAGTCCTCCTGTCACGCCTCAGCTCAAGGTCTTTCTAATCTATGTCTTCCTCACCATTTTCACTTCGGTCTCCAGCTCTCTTCTCCGTGTTTTTTTAAAAATCTACCTCTACTTCTCTTTCCCTGGGGATTCCAGAACAAGGACTGCCTTGTAATGCTATCAAAAGTGTTTTCTCGATGTGTGTTCTATCCATCTCCAGTGTCTTCTCATCTCTTGTTCCATAGTTTTTGTCATTAGCTCCACATTGGTGATCCTTTCATAATATTCTGCGCAAACACACATTTATGAACCTCCGTAGCTCTTTGCCTGTTGTTTTTGTTGTTATCCATGTTTCAGAGCCATACAATATGGCTGACTTGACATCTGAGTTGAAGATATCTTATTTTCGTGTTGGATTTGATTTCTCTTGATGTCCAAAATTTCCCAATGCAATGAAAGCTCCTCATGCTTTTTACTTCTTTCAAAACTGTTCCATTTACTTTGACAGAATCTATTGCACTCGATCTTTCTGGACAATCAGACACAGTTTTAAAACAAAAAACATTTCTTTCTGCTCCACAATCAAGGTGTTAAATCTTGTAAGGTCAAACACTTCACAGTAAAATATAACATAAGAAGAAAGTGTGTCAAATATGGAAGAAAATCATTTACTGTCAAAACAATTTAAGCATGAATTCAACAAGAAGAATTAAAGTAGTGTTATATAAATAATCAGAAATTACAAAATCCAAGCCTTATTTCCAAGCATAAGTTTCAGCATAAAAATTAACATAATCATACTAGGGCTGGGGTTGGTTACAAAAATCTTAATCAAATTTCTTTAATCAAAGATTAATCTATCAATTTCGAACAATTTGAAAATTATTTTAAAAATCATAACATTTTTTAAAAATATTACTCAGGATTTTATTTAGTTTACTTGTTATAAGGCAACCGTCGTCCTGAAAATATAATGAAAGTACAGAAAAATTACAACCAAACAATTTATTGTTATTGGCCATACTTGCCAAATTCCATACCACAAACCTTTAATACAGCAAATGCTCTCACACAAAAGCAAAAAAGATAAACATTGCTAAAATTGGAATAAACAATTAAAATTTGGTTTATCAATTAAGATCCCAGCCCTAAACATACCATTCAATTTCTCATCCACCATAAGTCTTATAAATACATAAATTCACATCTAAACCCATTATTACTATAGGAGTTTAACAAACATGTCAATTTATGTATAGTCCCCCTGCATACGTTAAACAAATGCATTAATGCTTGTCTACTGTCAGCATGAGTTTAACAGGTCAATTTATGTATAGTCTCAACGCAAGTTTAAGAAATTCATATCAATTTTCAGCACAAGTAGCTAATCCATGACTAGTCCTAGCATGAGTTTAACAAGTATATAAATCCATGTCTAGCCTTAACAGAAGTTTAACAAATATATGTCGTCTTACTATGAGTTTAATTGTGGCTGTAAAGTAGGCCATTCTTGTATTCTTTTGTTCCAGTAAAATGCATTCCCTATTTTCGATCACCCCACCATTTATAACCACCTCACTACATTCCTTCTCAGTTTCATCTAGACAAGACATCCTCATTTGTACACAGAAGAATAATACTCTTCCTCAAGCTCATACAAATCAGCTGCCATTTCATCTCGCAGATTCATCAACTTCTTGTCAACATTGCTCTGGATATCCTTGAACATTGCTGCGTTGTGTGAAATGGAGTCATTCACGGACAGGAAGTCATTCAGTACTAGAAACTGCTTGAGGTCTGAGACCAGCTTCATTAGTGACTCTCCAGCTCTCACCTGTCCCAGCAGACACAAAGAAACAGGTTAGATGAAAATTAAAAAAACAGAGGCGCACGTTAAGAAAAAAACATGGTTTACGTATCAACCTTCTTTAGTGTTACCTAATGCACTAAGAAAACAACAGAAAATATGTGTCATATACATTGTATGCCTCTCAAACATGGAGAACAACAACCAAAAAGCTACAGATTTCATAAATGGATGCTTACGTGGAATAGAAGGACTGAAGTGGTGTGACAAGATCACTAATGGGAAACTGATGATAAGAACGAGACAAGACCCAGTGCAACAAGAGATGAGAAGAAGACGCCAGCGATGGATTCGACACACATTGAGGAAACCTGTTGATAGCATTACAAGGCAGTCCTTGTTCTGGAATCCCCTGGGGAAGGAGAGGCAGAGGTCAACAACAAAAAAACACATTGAGAAGAGAACTGGAGATAGAAATGAAATGGATGAGGAAGACATGGAGAAATCTGGAACTGGTAGCACAGTAATGGCAGACGGCAGTAGTTGAAGTGCTATGCTCCTGGGGGAGCTAATGAGTCATGATGGCATTCTACTGTATAGAATAAAAGTGGTTGGCCAGTAAATCATTCATCAGTAATTCATCATCATCATCATTATCATCCTTTGCCCTCCTTATTAAATACAACTACTGCAGCTCAGCCGACAGGAAGCCCACGCCAAGCAGTTAAATGCTCTGGCAGTGGTGGATTCTGTAACAATGTGTTTTACACGATGTGGTTGCCAGCCTCAGGCTCAATTCAAATTATTTGCCTGAGGGAGAGGTAGTCCTATTTCCTGTTCAACTCATCCGAGACCCCAAATAACGTAAAAGGGCTCATTATCAAATGCACACACAAAAACAAACCCAGAAAATAAATGTTTCATACATTCTATTGCATAGAATAAAAATGGACGACCACTTATCACCCATTAGTAATTTTTTTCATCATTTTCCTTTGCGCTCCTTGCATGGCATGAAGCCACCACCACATTTGGTCACGCAGGTAGCCCACACACACTTCTTCTCTTCTTTGATCCTTAGCCACTGGCCATCAAAGCAGTCAGTGGCCATCACGCCTGGTGGCGTCTTGTAGGGCAACAACAAATTGACTCCACTTTGCTCGGTCGGTGGCCATCCTTCGTACAGTGCCCCAACTCTGATTCATTCTTTGCATCTCAGCCTCCACAGTCCTCCGCCAAGTTGTTTTTGGTTGGCCTCTCTTTCATTTTCCTTCAGGGGTCCATAGCATTGCTGTTCTTGTGATGGCATCGGGGTCTCTTCTGAGGACATGGCCAACCCAGCTCCAGCGTCTGCCAGCTATGATGGTGTGCATGTCCTCTTGCTTGCTCTGAGTAAGCAGATCTTGGTTGGTGATGGTATTTGGCCAAAAGATTCTGAGAATTTTTTTTTTAGGCATGTTGTGTGAAAAGAGGACAATTTCGACATTTCCTTCTCTGTAACTCTCCAGCATTCCGCACCATAGAGAAGCACAGAAAGCACACAGCTCTGATATAATCTTAATTTTGTGCTTGTGCTGTACTGAGAGGATTTCCAGATGTTGTTTAGACTAAAAAAGGCTGTTTTTGCTTTGTTCATTCTGTTGTTGTCTTTGCTTGCTCCGCCGTCTGGTGTTACTATGCATCCTAGGTATGTGAAGGTGTCTGTCTGTTCCAGTTGCTGATTCCTTACTGATATGGGCTCTGGGCTGCTCACATTGAGCGCCATGACCTCTGTCTTCTTTACATTGATGTTCAAGCCCACCTGCTGGCTAAACTTATTAAGTCTATCCATTTTTTCCTGGATGTGTTGATGTGAATGTGCTAGTGGTGCAGTGTCATCTGCATATTCCAGATCTTCCAATGTAGAAAATGTAGTCCATCTTATTCCTCTTGGATTGCCCTCTGTTGTGTGGGGCATCACCCAGTCTATGACTGTTAAAAATAGAGTGGTTGATAAGGGGCATCCCTGTCGTATTCCTGTCTTCACCTCAAAGGTTAGGTTGCTCTGCCCAATGCTACATATAAATTTGGCATAGAGGCTTTTTATGATTGACACTATGCAGCTTGGAATTCCATAAGCCCTCAGTATTTTCCATAAACTGTCCCTATGTATACTGTCAAAAAAAAAGGGATCCTGTTACACGCCCATTGAGGCATATTGGGAATATGGTGTTAGGCCCATATTTTCTTGACCATCGGCACACTAGGGGTGATGTAGTCAACATCACGCCGGCCGCCATAACCTTCTCAGAGCTGTTCTGGTACCCAGTTGGGGCTGGGTCGACCCAGGAGCCGTTTGCGGCCTAACAAAATCCCACCTCATCTGGGGATCGAACCATAGACCACTGAGCTAGGAAGCCAGTGCACTAACCACTATGCTACCATGGCTCCCCATACTGTCAAAAGCCTTTTCAAAATCAACGAAATTAACCCACACACACAGCAGTTATATAATCTTGTAGTGTTGGTTTCTGTGGCCATTTGTTCTACATGATGAACGTGTACCAGCCTCGGACAACCTTAAATTAGTTGCCTTGTACGAAAGGCCTCAGGGAGAAGTGGTTCTAGTCTTCTTTATTTTAATAGAGACCCTCCAAGATCTTCAAGTACCATGCCTAGTGGCATGGGAGATCATGTCTCTCCACAACTTCCTGTCTCCAGTACTATTTATCAATTCTGTTGTTGATGTCTTTCCATGCCACGATGTCCAACTGTCCAGTATTTGCGCTCTTTGTCTTCCCGTACCTTCTTTTCTTTCAATCTTACCTGTTGTTACAATATATTCCTGCTTTCCTCTTCTCATAACATGCCCAAAAAAAGTGGATTGCTTCTTTCTAATTTGTGAAATTAAGTTTCATTTGAGTATTGGCCTCTGTCAAGTCATCCTCATTTCTCTTTTTGGCTGTCCATGGTATTTTGAACATTCTTCTGTACAACCACATCTCTATGGCCTCTAGTGCTTTCCCTACTTGTTTACTAACTGTCCATGACTCACTTCCATACATCAGGATTGGTTATATTAAACTCTGAAGAACTTACTTCCATTGACAAAGAACCGTTGCATAAAATACTCTTTATTTTATAGAACGCTGCTATTGCCTGAGCTATTCTGCTCTTCACTTCTGAGATGCATCTTCCATCTGTTGTTATTAATGTGCTCAGGTATTTGAATCTATTGACCTGTTTTAAGACTGTTCCATTTACTTTGATAATACATTTTGGGAAGCAATTTTTTTGCAGATGACCATTATTTCTGGGGGTTTTTTTTTTGCTATTAAGGCTGAGGTCTTTATTTTCACTTTCTGTCATTATTCTATCAACCATTTTCTGCAGCTCCTTTTCAATTTTTGCTGTGAATAGATGGCTAGTTATCATTAATCAGTAATTCACCATTCTACCTCTACAAAGATATTATACAAGCTACTTGGTAAAGTCTGAGAGAGAGAAGAAATACCAGCAGAATAGAAAGAAGGTTATCTGATTAAATGGCCTAAGAAAAGAAAATTACAAGAGTGCCCACATTATAGAGGAATAATGTTACTATCAGTGCCAGGAAAAGTAATAAACAGGATCATCCTTGAGAGAATAAGAGTCCAAAGGCAGACAACTAAGAGATGAACAAGCAGTTTTTCTGACAAAACAGATCCTGTACAGACCAGATAGCCACATTCAGAATAATAACTGAACAAAGTCTGGAATGGAATTCACCAACATACCTTGGATTTGTGGGCTGAAAAGACAGGCAATTCAGAGTTGAACGAGCAGGTTTTCGACAAAACAGATCCCGTACAGACCAGATAGCCCCATTGAGAATAGTAGTCTGGAATCTAATTCACTGGATTTGTGGACTATGAAAAGGCACTTGACAGTGCAGACAGAGAATCATTCTGGAAATTGATGAGCCATGATGGAGTCCCCTTGAAGATCATTAACTTAAGAAGAAAAACTTATGAAGACATGACATGCAGCTAAATTTTACAGATGACTTGGCTCTCCTATTCATAACCATAACCAAATGCAAGACTAAATGAAAATACTCGATGAGAGGTCACAACAAGTATGTCTGAAAATAAAAAGGGAAAACACAAAAATGATGAGAATAATTGCAAGAAAAGATAACAAGAGTGGAACTGAAGAAACGTCACTAAAAGATGTAAAATCGGACACATATCTTGACAGCAATATAGACAAAGTTGGTGGGACAGACAATGTTGGTGGGACAGACAAGGTTGGTGGGACAGACAAAGTTGGTGGGACAGACAATGATAACAAAATAAGAATATATAAAGCAAGAGCAGCTTTCACTGCACTGAGGAACATATGGAGACATCAAGTCTAAACATAGAAATATGAATCTTCAACACAAATGTCAAATCAGTGCTACTGTATGGCTCTGAAACAAGGAGAACAACAAAAACATTAACCAAAATGCTGCAGAATTTCATAAACGGGTGCTTGTGTAGAATAGATGGATTGAAATCTTCTTCTCTGATCCATAACCGCCAACCGCCAAAGCAGTCAGTAGCCATCACGCCTGGTGGCGTCTTGTAGGGCAGCAACCAATTGATGCCACTTTGCTCGGTCGGCGGCCATCCTTTGTACAGTGCCCCAACTCTGGTTCATTCTTTGCATCTCGGCTTCCACAGTTCTCCGCCAAGTTGTTTTGGTCATCCTCTCTTTCACTTTCCCTCAGGGGTCCATTGCATAGCTGTTCCTGTGAGGACGTGGCCAACCCAACTCCAGCGTCTGCCAGCTATGAAGGATTGAAATTGTATGACAAAATCACTAATGTGGAACTGATGACAAGAACCAGACAAGTACCAGTGGAACAAGAGTTGAGAAGAAGACGCTGGTGATGGATAGGACACACACTAAAACATGCTGATAGCATTATCAAACTGTCACTGTTCTAGAATCTCCAAGGTAAAGGAAGTAGAGGCACACATGGAGAAGAGAACTGGAAAGGGATGAAGACATAACAAGACCTTGAGCCGATGGCATGAGACAAGACTTGGCCTGTGTCTGTTGAACGCATATGCTGCTTAGGAAGATAAAGGGTACTGCCTGATTGACTGAACAAGTTAAATGTGTTGTTTGTTGTTGTTGTTGTTGTTTAACTAGGACTGCTGAGCTTCTCGCTCTTTTGCAGCCAATATCAAGTTGAAGACTCCTCTAAACTGTAGATCTAGGTTTTTCCTGTGACTTTTCTGCCATTCCAAAGCATGCTGAGTTGAAGTCATGAGCTCTAGTTTCTCCAGCTTGGCTTGCATTTAAAGATCACATCTGGTCCCAAGCTAGGAGTAAGAAGTGCGTGGCATACTGTGTATTCCCCACCATCCAAGGGTTCTCTCCAACTATGCAGAGCTAAAATACGGCTGTACTCTGGTTCTGGGCTCTCCCAAGGAATTGTCACGTCCTGCACAGAGCCACTTCTCAACTCCCCATGTCTATCACTGGGTCCATAGTGAGATCCTTCTGCATGAAGTAAACCAGGTCAAAGTCAAAGAATCGCGTCTGAGGCTCAAGTGACTTCTCCAAGCTTAGTGTGCAATGCTGGGTTCTCACCAAGTTTCATCGCAGAGGGAATCCCTGGAAGTGTGTGGATGATTTCAAGAATCAATGAGGATAAAATCAGCCTCACAGACAGAGGTTCCCTTCCACATATGTATTTTGTAGCATTGTGCATAGCTGGTGGTCATATAAGGATGACTCCAGATATGCCTCCATGTATGGTTAAATGTGAAGAAATCTACACACAAAAATCACTCACAATATTTGCTGCCCGTATCTGCATCTCATAATGATCTTGATCAATCTGCGTTGGTCTCAAAAGTTGTCCGTCTTCTTCTATCTACATCAGACGCAAGATAAACAAATGTTTCTGGATTAAGTCATTAAAGGCAAGCAGACGCTGCCAAATTAGCACTTTCAACCTTCAAAATTAGAATACTCATCCTATCAAATTAGAATATTACTTCTATTAAATTAGATTATTCATCCTACCAAATTAGTACATTCAACCTTCAAAATTAGAATATTTATCCTATCAAATTAGCACATTGAACCTTCAAAATTAGAATATTCATCCTACCAAATTAGCACATTCAACCTTCAAAATTAGAATATTCATTCTACCAAATTATAGTATTCATCCTAGAGCAACTCTAGGAAGGTTAAGGCAGCCGGCGTGATGCCGACCACATCACCCCTCGTGTGCCGACGGTCAAGATAATATGGGCCTAACACCATATTCCCAATATGCCTCAATGAGCGTGTAACGGGTTCCTTTACCTTTTATCCTACCAAATTAGAATATTCATCCTACATAATTAGATTATTCATCCTACCAAATTAGCACATTCAACCTTCAAAATTAATTCTATCAAATTAGAATATTCATTCTATCAAATTAGAATATTCATCCTACCAAATTAGCACATACAACCTTCAAAATTAGAATATTCATCCTAACAAAGTAGAATATTCATTCTATCAAATTAGATTGTTCATCCTAACAAATTAGCCCATTCAACCTTCAAAATTAGAATATTCATTCTACCAAATTATAGTATTCATCCTACCAAATTAGAATATTCATCCTACATAATTAGAACATTCATCCTACATAATTAGAACATTCATCCTTTTCAAATTAGAATATTCATCCTACCAAATTAGCACATTCAAAATTAGAATATCCATCCTATCAAATTAGAATATTCATTCTATCAAATTAGAATATTCATTCTATCAAATTAGAATGTTCATC
The DNA here is from genome assembly GCA_024509875.1 of Oreohelix idahoensis. NCBI lineage: Eukaryota > Metazoa > Mollusca > Gastropoda > Stylommatophora > Oreohelicidae > Oreohelix > Oreohelix idahoensis. The sequence continues at coordinate 206,074 of JAMPIV010016567.1, read as the reverse complement.
CTACCAAATTTAGCACATTCAACCTTCAAAAATAGAATATTTATCTTACCAAATTAGTACATACAACCTTCAAAATTAGAATATTCATTCTACCACATTAGAATATTCATCCTACAAAATTAGAATATTCATTCTACCAAATTAGAATATTCATCCTTTCCAAATTAGAATATTCATCCTACCAAATTAGCACATTCAACCTTCAAAATTAGAAAATTAATTCTATCAAATTAGAATATTCATTCTATCAAATTAGAATATTCATCCTACCAAATTAGCATATACAACCTTCAAAATTAGAATATTCATCCTACCAAAGTAGAATATTTATTCTATCAAATTAGAATATTCATCCTAACAAATTAGCCCATTCAACCTTCAAAATTAGAATATTTATCCTATCAAATTAGAACATTCAACCTTCACAATTAGAATATTCATCCTACAAAATTAGAATATTTATTTTATCAAATCATAGTATTTGTTCTACGAAATTAGAATGTTCATCCTACCAATTTAGAATATTCATCCTACCAAATTAGAATATTCATCCTATCAAATTAGAATATTCATCCTATCAAATTAGAATATTCATCCTACCAAATTTAAAATAGCCATCCTACCAAAATAAAATGTTCATCCCACTAAATTAGCATACTCACCCTACAAAATTAGAATATTCATACCATCAAATTACAATATTCATCCCAACAAATTACAATATCCCTGACAAATTAGACTATTTATGCTACCAAATTAGAGTATTCAACCTGCCAAATTAGAATGTTCACCCTGTTAAATTGGAATATTCACCCTGTTAAATTAGAATATTCACACTGTCGAAGTAGGATATTCATCTTGCCAGATTGGGCTGAGAGATACACCCCTACAAGATGTGATATAATACATATATCCTGGCAACAATACAGACAAAGTCAGAGGGGCAGACAATTATATGAAAATAAGAATACAAAATGGCAAGAGGATGTTTGGGAAATACAGGTCTGTTCACTTTTATCCAAAATCCTTGGAGACAGCTTTGTTTCGGAAACCGGATTTTGTTCTGTTTTCAGATGTCGCCCAAATCGTGTTCAAAAAGTAGCCAATAGTCAGAAATTGCCCACATTGTAATCCCAAAGTAGTCCAAAGAAACTTTCGATTTTCAGAATAGTTCGGTTTTCGGGTGTTCAGATAAAAAGGTTATAGACTTGTATACGGAAATCAAAAGACATCAATTCCAATACAAAAATAAGAATCTTCAACTCTGATGTCAATGTGGTCTTATTCTATAGCACCGAAATATGCAGAACAACAAAAATGACCACCAGAAATTTACAGATCGTCATAAATGGGCACATGAAGAACATGACACTCAGTGTCAGAAATCCTGCGTCCATAAAAATAAGGGACCAAGAGCTAGGAAATAAAAACACATTTACATACTTAGGAAGCATAGTAACACCAGATGGTGGAACTTCAGTAACTGAATGATTAAAGTCAGAATAGCCTTTGCCAATCTAACATCAATAACTGGGACGTCTTCTCTATGTTCCAGGGATAAACACGGAAAATCTGTATAATTTCTTAAAATTTTCTGAACAGAAAAGGGGGAAATATGTCCAAATCCCACAACCTTCCTAAGTCGAAAACTCATAACATGTTTTCTAATACCAAAGGAGCCATAAAATCATCAACCGAAAATGTTTTGACACATCCTCAAAGTTCAACATCAAAAACTTATAGCACCAAAAACATAATCCGAGTTGTCGAAACTACAATTTTTTAGGAGTTGCCTTCTCTTGTATAGAGACACGTTCGGTCTATAATTTCTTGAACGAAGCGTGACCACATCTCCTTATTTGGTAGTATCAGTCAACTATGGTAGATGTCTGAAACCTTTCTTAACGCTTCTTTTCATGACCATAAAAGGCGCGACTGTGTAAGACTTTTATCTCGAATGTTCTTCGAATCGTCTTATTGTGAACGGCAACTCAGAGATTGTCGTTCTGCGCATGTCAAACCGGGAGGTCGTTCTGTGTGTTCCGCCCAGTTGGGCAGTTTAGAAATGGTTTAAGAAGCGAGCAGACGCAACTGCGTCTTGTGATTCTCTGAGGGAAATACAGTGTCTTAGTGAGTTAGTTAGCTAACTAGACTATTTCCCGTATTATGCAGCCTGCCTGGAGGCATATGTTCATGGTTGATTTTCCGAAATAAGGTAATTCCTCTTGTATCGAACTTTATGCTATCGTCTAGAGGTTCGTCATTTTGTCGCCTATTTGCTCGCCTGTGTGATGCAAAATGGAGAGGTACTTTGACTAGGATTAAGTCACCAGTATCTGTATACCTGAACTAGTTAAATATATATGGGTCGCTCTAGACCAACAAGACTGTTGTCTGTGTTCCAGGATTCGTTATATCAGAGATCACGTCCAAGTCAGATGGTTAGACTTAGGAACATTATAAAGGTCGAGCTGACCTGTAGCCCATGTATGCTATTCACGTGCAGACAGTGAACGGACTTATTGTATACAACTGATCTGCTAGCATCAGAATGGGAGCATTTATTATTGTTTATGAACATTGAAGATCTGTAGCTGACACTGTTGCAGAAGTTATAGAAATTATTATTATTTATACAGCTTCACGAACTAGCACTCGATGATTGATGAATTTCTGAATCTATTGAACTGTGATGTCTTATGACGCATATATACAACAGCTATCATTGCTGACTACAGAAATTGTTTTCAATGTGCCATATCATCTTGCTGAACTCGTTAACCATGTTGATGTCATAAGTATCATGACTGTTTTGTGGCGTGCAATAAATGAAAGAAACTTATACAACGAAGTTACCCTTTCTATGACTCTACACGTCATGTTGCCTGTGTGATAACCCTGTGAACTGTTCCACTACCACATACACAGCAACATCCTAAATCAGAGAAGACACCTACATCTTACACTTTAACACCAGGTGTCGATAAGGGTGGCAAGTTACCACTTCAGCACAAATCCACCCTTATCAATCACCAACCAAGAACTGCTAACTCGGAGCCACCAAGAAGACATGCGCAACATCATTGCAGGTAGACGCTGGAATGTGGTTGGCCACATCCTCAGAAGAGACCCTGACAACATCACCAGAACTGCCATGCTATGGACTCCACAAGGAAAGCAAAAGCTACCTGGCAGAGAACTGTGGAGGCCAAGCATGAACCAGAGCTGGGGCACCACACGAAGGATAGATGCCGACCGAATGAAGTGGTGACAGTTTGTTGCTGCCCTTCAAGACAACAACAGGACGTGATGGTCATTGACTGCTTTGTCAGTCAGCGATCAAAGAAGAAGAAGATAAATGGGTGCTTGTGCAGAATAGAAGGATTGAAAGGGTATGGCAAAATACTTCAGTAAAATCACAAATTTAAAAAAAAAAAAATTGAAAATTACTGCCTTTTATAAAAGCACATAGAGAAAGGAATGAAAATTCTACTGTCACTTTGATTTCACATCAACTTTAAAAACAACTATCACAACCAATACTAATGGAACAATTCTACTTTTCTCCTGTTTAAAGTAATCACTATAACTAGTTAAATTATGGTAACAAAAAATCATTGTTAAACTTTGAACTTTTGTAAGTAATAACAAAAGTAAAGTTGGAAAACAACAAACTGGAAGTACAACATCAAACATGGATACAGTACCTGATTTTTACAATACAGTCACAAAAGAAGGAAATTATCAACAAAATATGTCATCATCAATAGACAAGCATCCTGGTTAATATTTTTCCTGGCACTGATAATATCACAATATCAAACAGGACCACCCTTAAATGGTGTCCATGGACACATAACTGTGAGATTAACAAACATGGTTTTTTTTTTTTAAAAAGAACATCCTGTACATAGTCACACTGCTAATAACAGCTGAAAAAGTTTAAAACTGGTGGACTATAAAAAGACATTTGACAGAGTAGACAGAGAATATCTTTGGAAACTGATGAGGCATTATGGAGTTTCCTTGATGATCATTAACTTAACAAAGAAAAACTTATGAAGACGTGACAAGCAGAGTTCTTCATGAAAGACAACTTATAGAACTGTTTGGTATTAGAACTGGAGTGTGACAGGGATGCCTCTTTGCACTATTTTTCTTGTTACTGGCTGACAGTGTTACCAGGCAGTCCATATTCTGGAATCCCCAGGGTATCAGGTAGAGAGATATAAAAAAAACATACGGAGAAGAGACCTGGAGAAAGACATGAAGGGAATGAAGAAAGCATGAAAAGACCTTGAACTGATGGCATGGGACCCCAAGATGCAGCAATAGTGAATGCAGTCAGCGGCCCATAGCTGTACTGCTTGCATCAGGACCAGCGAACCAGAGCTGGTCAAGACTGCACTCCACCTCCACGTGGTGGTCCTGGAAACAGTCTGCAGCAGTGCAGTCTGGCTGAGCGAGTGCGGATCGCAATGGGAAGGAAAACCCGGTCCCTAAAAAATGCTGTGCTGAAGTCGGATGTGTCGACCGAAAGGTGCAGATATCACAGCTTAGGCGTAAACAGACACAACGCAACCACCATCCTTTTCAGGGCGACCGAGGAAGAAGAAGAACTGATGGCACAGGACAGGAAGACTTGGCATAAGGCCTTTGCTCCTTGGGGAGCTGGATAGTGATGATGAGCAGGACAGATTTAAGAAAAAAAGAAATACAAGAAGACAAAAAGAGAAGATACTGGACTGTGTGATATCATGGATGGAAAGAGGCCAACAACAGAATTGATTAAAAAGTACTGAAGACAGGAAGTTATGGAGAGACATGATCACTTATTCCTCTAGGTAACTGAAGAAGATAATGATGTAAAACTCTGTCGGTTTCTCGCTGCCTCTGAGGAGAGAAGTGAATACAGAACTACTACTACCTCGGGCTAAGAAACCTCATCAATTAACAAAACCTGCTACAGAAACCACTATTTCAAAAGAACAAGAAGTAGTTTACTGCAAGATTCATGCATGAGGGTCAACTGCAGAGGTCATTCCATGCTTCTCAAGAAGCGTACAAGGAGATGATGGTGATGATGTTTGTCGTCTGGCATGACATATTTTGTTGAGTGTTGATGTTTGTCCTCTGGCATGACATATTTTGTTGAGTGTTGAGAGCACAACATGGGGCAAAGCAATCTTGATAAAAGTATATTTAGATGGCTTGCTTCGCACCATGTTGAGCCTCACCATAACGCTAAAACTAAAAACGTTAGATATGACTAAAACACTGTATCTAGGCATGACAAAGAAGGCTGTGGCGATGCTTTGTAGCATTGAGAAGTGTCAGCTTGTGAGGCTTGGTCTACCCACAATGTGTAGAAAAATCTACGTAAATAAAAGTGTTCATGAGTCTAGATTTTGACTCAAAACCAAGTATGACATTTATAATTCAATATGGGACAAACCCATTTTGTCAGGAATGTGGAATCCAAGGTATAGAATAGGCAAGATAGCTAGAATTATGTACCGAGAAACAGTTCAAGGTTGGTATAACCTACACATATAGCTAAAAACATTTTATGGAAAATTACGATGTCAAGAAGGATTTTAAGGATGTATATATTAGCCGACAAAGAAAGAAGCGTGCACGAAAGCACAAACTATAATGTTATGGACATTGATGAAAAATTACTATATGTCAAGAATGAATAGGAAAGAATAAAGAAAATGGAAAAAGAAAAAAATGTGCAAGAAAAGCACAGGAATATGATTATGAGTATAAGAAAAAAAAATTATAGAAGCATGGAACTGTAGATAGAAAAAAAAAAGGTAAAGGATCCCATTACATGCCCATTGAGGCATAATGGGAATATGATGTTAGGCCCATATTTTCTTGACCATTGGCACACTAGGGGTGATGTGGTTAGCATCAAGCCGGCCGCATGGAACAGTGTATATAGAATATATTGAAAGGAACCAATTTGTACCAATGACAAACTGTTAAACTTATGTTGGAGCAGTGTGTGGCTCATGGAAGTCTTGTGTGAAAATAAAAATGAAAGTCGTTCAAACAGAGGTCTTCAGAAAATCTTTGAAAGTTTTCAGATTCTTTATTTGTTCAGTTCAAACATTTGAGATTTTTCCAGTTGATGTACTCGATTGTATATCTAATCAAATATAAACAATTCTATCGAATTGGTTGAGCCAGTTTTTCAAACAAGTTAAAGAAAATTAATGTACCATAAAAAGAATTAAAAGGAGACATTTTATTGATCAAGTAAAATAGAACTGAAGACAACCCTAGACCTAAAAATGATGCTGGCTGGAGATTATCGATTTTATTCTTAACATTGAGACTTATGCTTATTTTGCAACTGTTTTCCATAAGAATGGTACTTACATAATTGTGTTATATTGTATTTCAAAGTTTCATTAAAATTATAACAATAAATAAAACGTGGTGATAATTTAATATATCCAGCACATAGAATTTAACAATAATAACATTAGAATTGATGAAAAACAAACAGAACACAATAAAACTGTCATTTGTAAAACAGAATACAGCTAAAACTGTGACCATAATATTCCATATTAACAATAAACACTCCATGTTTGCTGCCATAATAAGAAGCTCATGATTAAAATATCATTAATACTTGTATACACTGCTTAGACAGTGCAGACTACGCTGGCTTGGCCATGTCTGCCGCATGAAAGATAGTCACATCCCGAAAGATATCTTCCATGGACAACTGGCAGATGGCAAAAGAACAAAAGACATGAGAGCACTGGACATAAATCCAGCAAGCTGGGAGTATGAAGCTGCCGATCGCACAAAGTGGCAATGCTCTCTATGGCGCCACCTCAGATTGGGCTAAAAGAAGCTCTCAAGGCAAGAAGAAGAAAGGAGAAAACGTCAAAAGGAACACCAGAAAAATAAACAGCTGATAGCTGTCACCTCAGGGGCGCATTCCCATTGTCAATTCAGCTGTCACCTCAGGAGCGCATTCCCATAGTCAGTTATGACTGAAGGGGCTATTATTTTTATTATTATTTTTTAAGGCAGTACACACGATAGGTTTCACCCCTTCGCTGTTCAAACAACAGATAACAGAATGCTGCTCCTCTTTGGTGCATGTCACTAGTGGGGCAGCCATCTTTAAACTCCTACTGTGACATGTGGTTCGTCTGCATCATGATGCCACCTGCAGGACACTCTTGACATCCTTAGCAACAATACTGCCAACTTACATGACAATGGCACAGTGTTTCAAATTTCTATCGCAAATTTAAGATTTTCATTTGAAGGCCCCTCATATATTGTCAGACTCTCAAGCCATGCTTTGGAAAGTTCAGAACGGATGGCTGCGGCAGGAATGGAAAACTTCAATAGAATCCTCAAGAGGAGGTGTGGATCTACTATCCTGGTCATGCAGGGGTACGTGGCAATGAGAGCTGACAGACTGGCCTCGAGAGCACCCATAGTGGGGACTCTGGACATGGATAAGGGAGAGATAATAATGGCAATTAATGATCGCCTGCTAGATAATGACACTGCAGTGGATAAATCAACAAGGCTGAGACTGTTGGAGTTTGGCATCAAACGTGGGACTAGCAGAGATGGACGTGAGAGAGGATGCATCCATTGTATGTACAACCAGTGTGCTACAGGTACAATTAGTATTCATACTCTTCAACATTTGCTGTGGGAGATTGAGCACCTATGGGTTTGCCCGGAGTGCAATGAGGTCGAATCTGATCAACAATAACTAATCTCCTTAGGGGGCTGAAGTATGGTGATGAATTGTTAGCACAACAGAGAACTGTGAATGTCAACAAAGTACAGTTACATCAAATAAACCAACAAAAATTATTTTAAACAAGGCAATGTTTTGCAATATTTGGTTTTGTTTTTTTAGCTCAGTGACCTGCAACCGTTAACTCTAAATTTTAAAGTTTGCCTTTGTACACACATTTTTTTATAGTCCAGGTACAAGACCATTTATCTGGCTATTCCCCCCTAGTGGGCAATAGGATTCTGAGTCAAGCCACGGGTGATTCTGAGATTCATTTGTCACATCAAATAAAAAAGATTCCAAACTAAAGGGGAAAAGTCAGACAAATTCAGAAACTCCTTTAAATGACTTTTTTTCATCATCACCATTTTAACTCCTTACGGAGCAAGGGGTCACCACTATAGCTGGTCTCCTTGCAGGGAGCCTGCACTAAGAATGGGTCACCACTATAGCTGGTCTCCTTGCAGGGAGCCTGCACTATGAAGGGGTCACCACTATAGCTGGTCTCCTTGCAAGGAGCTTGCACTAAGAATGGGTCACCACTATAGTTGGTCTCCTTGCAGGGAGCTTGCACTAAGAACGGGTCACCACTATAGCTGGTCTCCTTGCAGGGAGCCTGCCCTAAGAATGGGTCACCACTATAGCTGGTCTCCTTGCAGGGAGCCTGCACTAAGAACGGGTCACCACTATAGCTGGTCTACTTGCAGGGAGCCTGCACTAAGAACGGGTCACCACTATAGCTGCTCTCCTTGCAGGGAGCCTGCACTAATAACGGGTCACCACTATAGCTGGTCTACTTGCAGGGAGCCTGCACTAAGAACGGGTCACCACTAAAGCTGGTCTCATTGCAGGGAGCCTGCACTACGAAGGGGTCACCACTATAGCTGGTCTCCTTGCAGGGAGCCTGCACTAAGAACGGGTCACCACTATAGCTGCTCTCCTTGCAGGGAGCCTGCACTAAGAATGGGTCACCACTATAGCTGGTCTCCTTGCAGAGAGCCTGCACTAAGAACGGGTCACCACTATAGTTGGTCTCCTTGCAGGGAGCCTGCACTAAGAACGGGTCACCACTATAGCTGGTCTCCTTGCAGGGAGCCTGCACTAAGAATTCACATGCTCTTGCAGAGATGGTCAGAAAATTAGAAGAATTTTCCTTAAGCAAGATGACAATTTGGAAATTTCCTTTTCTGTTATTCTCCAGCATTCTGCACCATGGAGAATTTACACAGCTCTCATATATTTTTAACTTAGTGTTTGCACTGCACTGAGAAGATTTATAGATGTCGTTTAGATTGGCAAAGGTTATTCTGGCTTTATTCATTCTGCTACTGATGTCTTTGCATGTTCCGCCATCTGGTGTTACTATGCTTCCTAAGTATGTAAATGTGTTTGTATTTTGTGTTTTACATGATGAGTTTTACAATACCAGCAAGGATGGACGTATGAGAGGACGCATCCGCCGTGTGTACAACCAGTGCGCAACCGGAACAATTAGCATTCACATCCTTCGACATTTGTTAAAGGAGACTGAGCAACTATGGGTTTTCCCAGAGTGCAATGACGTCGATTAACATTAACATGATGAGTTTGCCAGGCCCATGCACAATCTCATATAAGTTGCCGTGTACAACTTGCCAGAGGTGCAGTAGTTCTATTCCGTCGTCATCTCTTCAGGGACCCCCTCGAACTACACAGTGTTTTGAATTACTTTATTGAGAGATTACTCTTGCTCACAGAATCAAACATCAACCTCTCATACCCTGGAATTAAATCTAGCAACCTGGGAGGATGAAGGCTGCCGATCACGCCAAGTGGCAATTCTCCCGACTGTGCCACCTCAGATTGGGCAAAAAGAAGATCTCACAGCAAGCAGAAAAGAAAAGAACACGATGAAAGGAACACCAAGCGAAATAAACCAGCAGAGCGCTATCACAAGGGCACATTCCCATAGTCAGTTGTGATTGAAGAGGATGCATCCGTCCTGTATACAACCAGCAAGCTACAGGAACAGTCAGCATTCACACTCTTCGACATATACTGAGGGAAAAATGAGCACCTGTGGGTTTGCCTGGAGTGCAATTATGTCAACTCTGTTCAACAATAACTAAAGGGGATTACTATACTAGAGAACACAAATCAAGGAAGCGCAAAGACACAAAGAAATCAATACGAAACCTTGCAATCATTTTGACTGAACAACTGGTCAAAATGTTACTGAATATCTGAACTTCATAAGCCTGTTGAATTACATGGATATGGAAGAACCCCTCCGAGTTTTCATGACAGGCCGGAAATATCAGTATATATACATTTTCAGCATTAAAAAAATGTGTTGCAAGAACTGTTTGCAATACACTTTTTTGTTTAGTATCATGCCAGATCTAATAATCTAATTGACCACAATTTTGTTGCAAATTCTCCACAAGTGTGCACTGGTAACACCAGAAATGGTTAAGTACATGGGAGCATTAGGCGACCTATTACTCTTAAGGGTCCTATAGGCGGTGTGGTGCAACAAGACCATACCAAAGGATTGGGAGATTGCCATCATAACACCAATTTTCAAAAAGGGTGACAATTGACAATGTGGAAACCATAGAGGCATTTCCCTTCTCAGTGTCCCTGGTAAAATCTACTCTAGAATCCTAGAGCAGAGACTCCGACGCCTAGCTGAGCCACAATTGGATGAGGTCCAGTGCGGATTCCGAGCAAACCGAAGTACTCAAGACCTAATCTTCACACTCAGACAGCTGAGTGAAAAGGCCCTTGAGTATAAGAGTGAGATCCATCTTTGTTTTATAGATCTGGAAAAAAAGTTTGACAGGGTCCCCTGAAGCAAACTTTGGGACTGTTTGGCAAGGAAGAACATTCCAGCACCTCTGATTCATGCTATACAGAGCTTCTACAAGTCTTGCAGAAATTATGTGAGGACAGCAAACCATAAGTCAGAAGAGTTCAGGACCACCACTGGCGTAAGACAAGGTGATATCCTGTCATCTTACCTTTTCATGCTCCTCATGGACGATGTCATTAAGGCATGTAAGGAGAGAACAAGAAAGTATTCAGTGGGATACTGGAAGATGAGACGGATCTGTATTTCAGAGCTGGCATTTGCTGATGATGTTGCCCTGATTGCTAAATCAGAGGCACATCTCCAATCCAACCTGCAAGTCTAGAAGGAAAAGCTGGAGAAGAGAGGGATGGCCATAAGAAGCTCTAAAACAAAATCCATGGTAATATCACGAGAAGAAAGAAGACATCAGATTAAGCTGGAAGAAAAGGTCCTGGAGCAGGTCGACCACTTTAAATACCTTAGAGCTATTATAGACCGAAAGGGAGGCATCAAAGAAGAGTTGGCCACTCGAAAAGCAGCAGCTTTGAGACTTCTTCAGGCCATTAATTGAGGATTCCTTAGCAAGAGAGAGGTTGGTAAGAAAATGAAGATGGCTGTATACCACTCCACCTATGTCCCAGTCTTGACATATGGATGCGAGTCATGGGCAATGACTACAACCCACAAAAGCCAGATCCAAACCTCAGAAATGAGGTATCTGAGGAAGTTGGTTGAAGTAACAAGAAGAGACATGGTCCGCAACCAGATGATACATCAAGGCCTAAAATCCCACTCCCTGCAGACCCAAGTAGAACAGTCCCAACTAAGATGGTTTGGCCATGTCTGCAGAATTGGAAAAGATCGGCTACCACGACAAGCATGGGAAACAAAGAGCCAGGGATCCAGACCCCCAGGACAACCCAGAGTCCGCTGGGAGGACAACATTAGACAATCTTTGAAAGACCGAGGACTAGAATGGAACCAGGCCAGGAGGAAGACAGCTGATAGGATAGTCTGGCGTTCTCTCTTCCAAACCTCTACACCTCACAGTAGAAGGGGAACGACTAAGTAAGTAAGTAAGTGTGCACTGGTGAATATAATGCCCATCCTAGAACTATCAAGTATTCGGAACATTCAGAAAACCAACGAAGTGTAATAAATGTGTGCCAAGTAACTCCTCTTGAACAAAACCAAAAAGCTACAGATTTTCATAAATGGATGCTTGCATAGAAAGAATGATTAAAGTGGTATGACAAGATCACTAACATGGAAATGATGACAAGAACTAGACAAGTGCCAGTGGAATAAAAGATGAGAAGACGCTGGCGATGGACAGAACACACACTGAGGAAACCTGTTAATAGCATTACAACGCAGTCCTTGTTCTGAAATCTCCAGGGTAATAGAGGCAGAGGTAGCCCAAAAAACACATGCAGAAGTGACGTGGAGACAGAAATAAAATTTATGATGATGACATGGAAAGAACTTGAACTAATGGTGCGTGGCAGGAGGAGTTGGTGTGCATTTGTTGAAGGCCTATGCGAGGCGAGATGAAAGTGGCTCTGTGAAGGACGTGACAATTCCTTGGGGGAGCCCAGAACCATAACATAGAATTTTAGCCCTGCATACCAGGACAGCGGGGAATGCACAGTATGCCGGGGTCTCCACTCTTCTAGCATGAACCGTACGTGAGGATTCTGTAAATGCATGCCAGGCCAGGACATAATACCCGGGAAAGAAACTGGAGTTCATGACTCCAGTTCAACAAGTTTCAGAATGGCACAAAAGCCAAATAAAAAGCCAAGATCTACAATGTAAATAATACCAAGGATTCTTCAACTTGGCATGGGCTGCAAAAGAGCGGCTAGCTCAGTAGCCCTAATGAAATAACAACATTATTTCCTATTATTTCTTCTTGCGTAGTACATTCTACGTTAAAAAACCCTAACTGGCAACCATGAGGTCCCAAGCATGCCAGAAAAATGGTCCCATACCTGTATTTTAACATTTTTGAAACAATTATATTGCTAAACGATAAATGTAAGCTATAAGCAAAAGCCACATTTTTCCTTTACCAAGCCATGCAGTTTCATTTAAACTGTTGATAAAACTTCACTTCGGTTGAACTGAAGAACAATGGAACACATTCCCAATACAACCTTAAAAAATAAAAAAAATAAAGAATTCAGAGATGCATTAATAAGAGGTAAGGGTTAGGGTTTGGTTTATGAATGTCCTAAACCTTACCCTAACTGTAATCCTAACAAAGTGGGTGACTTATTTGGAAGGTATCGAAGAACACGTCCCATTTTTCTTAATTTCAATCCATCACTTCTGAAACTGTTTCAATACAGTTTATAATTTACCTGATTTGCAAAACATTTTCAAGAAATATTAAACAGCTTAAAAATGTGTTAAGCCACCACCTTCCACAGGCTCCCAAAGACAGGCAAGAAAACTTGTGGATAAATGGTTGTCCTATACCTTGCAACTTACGCGGGCCAGCTTAATGATTTCTGTAAAATTATCAAACATTGATCGGGTGTTGTCCTTCAGGTGCACCTGGTAGGACCTCAGCTGAGCTTCTTTATTCTGCGGCAGGGAGCTCTGACTTTGTGACATGATGTTGCGACAGATCTCTCAAACAGGTGTGAATTTTCAGTTTTTCTTCAATGCCAATCTTCAGGTGACAATGCTGATTTTTAAAGTCTGTGCCGCCCTATTTTTTCCAGCCTGAAATAAAATATAGGAACAGCAGAAACTAATGCTCCATTTTCACGCTCAAATGTTCACTTTCAACACTGCATTTTTCTCACGATTGCTAAAGTAGGGGACAGTAGACTGGAGGCTGCCATATTGCCCAAAAAACATGGTATTTCACTTCAAGTTGGACTTTCTTTTTTTTTAAATGGGCACAGTATTTGTCGTGCATTAGTAATTTTGACAAAGTTCAAAACAAGGTTGGTGTTAGGTTATGACTAACTGTAATGTAAATATTGAAGTTTTTTGTGGTTTAAATTTTTTACAAGATGGGGTAGGGTAACCAGCCCCATGCTCAACCCTCCTTAGTCGCTTTCTATGACATGCATGGCAGGGAACAGTGTTACTATTCTTTGCTCCCCTTTCGGGCCCCGGTAACACACTAAAGCTTCTAAGAGATGGAAAAGCGTCTGGACCTGATGGCATTCCAGCAGAGGCCATCAAAGCAGATATCAATACGGCTACAGAGATGTTATATAAATTACTTGGTAAGTCTGGGAAAAGGAAGAGATACCAGCAGAATGGAAGGAAGGATATCTGGTTAAGTTGCCTAAGAAGGGAAATTTACAAGAGTGCACAAATTATAGAGGAATAATATTACTATCAGTGCCAGGAAAAGTATTAAACAGGATTATCCTTGAGAGATTAAAAGAGTCCATAGACAAGAAACTGAGAGATGAACAAGCAGATTTTCGACAAAACAGATCCTGTACAGACCAGATAGCCACTTTGAGAATAATAGTTGAACAAAGTCTGGAATGGAATTCACCACTAAACATCAGATTTGTGGACTACGAAAAGGCATTTAACAGTGTAGACCGAGAATCATTTTGGAAATTGATGAGGCATTATGGAGTTCCACTGAAAATCATTAATTTAATAAAGAAAACATATGAAGACATGACATGCAGAGTTCTTCATGAAGGACAGCTTACAGAAAAGTTTGGGATAAGAACAGGAGTGCGACAGGGATGCCTCTTGTCTCCATTTCTTTTCTTACTAGCAATAAACTGGGTTATGAGAACATCGACAACACACAACAGAAATGGAATCCAGTGGACTCTGACTAAGCAGTTGGATGATTTGGATTTTGCTGATGACTTGACTCTTCTGTCCCATAACCGTAATCAGATGCAGGACAAATTGAAAACACCCGATGAGAGGTCACAGCAATTGGGTCTGAAAATACACAAGGAAAAGACAAAAATAATGAGAATAAATGCAGGTAATGATAATGGGGTTGAACTTGAAGAAACACCAATACAAGATGTAGAATCGTACACATATCTTGGCAGCAATATAGACAAAGTTGGAGGGACAGAGAGTGATATCAAAATAAGAATAAAAAAGCAAGAGGAGCTTTCATTGCATTGGGAAATATATGGAGATCAAGAGAAATCGGATCCAACACGAAAATAAGAATCTTCAACTCAAATGTGAAGTCAGTCCTATTGTATGGCTCTGAGACATGGAGAACAACAAAGACAACAACCAAAAAGCTACAGACTTTCATAAATGGGTGCTTGCTTAGAATAGAGGGATTAAAATGGTATGACAAGATTACCAACGTGGAACTGAAGACAAGAAATAGACAAGTGCCAGTGGAACAAGAGATGAGAAGAAGACGATGGCAATGGATAGGACACACGCTGAGGAAACCTGTTGATAGCATTACAAGGCAGTCCTTGTTCTGGAACCCCCAGGGCAAGACAGGCAGAGGTAGACCAAGATAGCACATGGAGAAGAAAGCTGGAAACAGGGGTGAAAATGATGAGGAGAACGTGGAAAGAACTTGAGATGATGGCACATGACGTGTTTGTTGAAGGCCTATGCTCCTTTGGGAGTGAAGGGTTATGAATGAATGAATGTAAATATGGATAGCAAGCCTGGTAACATGGCAGACCTTGACTACTGTCCTCATCATCTACCCTAATGATTAAACTTTAACAAATACATTGTTCATTCTGCTGTATAATTAAAGTAAATATAAATACTGTAATGTTACTGTCATTTATTATGTTAGGGATACTAATTAAGTAATGGATTAGGTACAATGAATGAAAATGGGGAACTATTCACAAACATCTGTGGTTCAAATCCAATGGCTATAGGAGAAAGCAGATTTCCACATAAAAGAATACATAAAGCAACACGAATATCACCAGACCACAGATAGCCAAGTGAAGCTAACTATAAATGAGGAATGGAAGACAACATGGAAGAACAGTAAAAAAGGCAGACACGCATTCAAACTGCTGAAAGAACCAACAAGGATGTGCCAGGTCAGAGAAGAATTAAAGATACCATCAAACAAAAAACTGTGGCGTTTCCGTCTCGGTGCAGCATACTTTATGATAGAGGAACAACACTGCCAAGAATGTCAGGAAGAAAATGACATAGACCACTACCTGATCCACTGTAAAAAGTACGAACAACAAAGGTTAGAATTAAAAACTTACTATAGAAATCACAATATAGACATGACAGGTGATACGGTTTTAAGTATAGATACCCCAGGAGATGCCCAATCAATACTTAAAAGATATATACATAAAACAAAGGAAAACATGTAAGGTTAATACTTCAGAAAAGACATTCAACCAAATAGAAATTAAGCAACAAGAACTAACAAATCATTAACAACAACAACAACAAAAAATCTTACTAACTACTCATAGGGCAAGGAAAGACAACGAGGTTTAAGAAAAACAAAACAACTCAAAAAGAACAAATGCTAATACAAATTCAAACCAAGTGTAAAGTACAATAGTTATCTATAAACAATACAAAAGAGAAAATAAAGTGGACAAATACTAATATAAATTAAAATCAGCAACTGCAAAAGGCAATAGTTATTTAAATTGAATACAAAATTAGTAAATAAAATGACACTAAATACCCCAATTCGAAACTATTTTCAGGTTGAACAGGGTAGACCAAGATGGAATGAAAAGAGGCAATAACGGTCAGCTGTTAAGTGCCCGCTCTCCACCCATCAAAACAACAATCAGACCACAGAACATAGAATCAGATGATCACATAAATAAGAAGTTTAGATCATCATTACACAACGTAAATGTATCTAGAGGAGCAGATGTGGCATCAGGTTACCGTCTTCTGTTGGCCAAACAAATTTAAAACTCAAGAGATACAAAGCTATAAACAACAGTTTAATGTAGGATATCTAAAAATATCAGGAAATAAGAGAAAAATTTGCTATCACTATTGTTACGTGCAGTCTTTGATATCTTACAATATTATACATAGGTAATTTTTTAGTGCTTAAGGGAAAGTCATTATTGAGTTACTTCCCTTGAAAGTTGTGCCATCTCTTCGATCAAACTCCGCGGATAAATCCATTTTACTGCGATTTATTCGTTGTTTGGGTAATAATAGATTGTTCTTGCTTCAGAATATCTATGGCCTGAATTTATGTGTATTGTTTGTCTGAGTAGGACGAGTCTGTCTTATATCTGTATATCTTTACATATCTAAGTCGAACTATATGTTCTGTTGTCTCTAGAGAGGTCAAAGGCTATTCGGCGGATGTGTCGCTAGAGTGTGGTGTGATTTGGCTTCGTCCTGATAGGGACTGTGTGTTTCCTATGTCGGCCTGTCGCCGGGAAAAAGTGATCTCAGTATTTGTGGGGAAAGTGATAGTCGTCTAGACCTATCGTGTATGCTTTACCCCAGTGTTTATTCATATTGCCAAGGAATGGCAGTTCCATATTTCCTCTACCAAGGTAATCAAAGACACTCTTATGAACTCTCGATCGAAGCCACCATTTTCGATAGTTACGATTTGAATGTCTAAGAGAATATATTTGACTCGATGAAAACGACTTCGATTCCTAGCAGCACTATATTCTGTAGAATGCAGTCAATTGTTCATGATCAAATCTATAGAGCAATGCAATGTTTTATGAATGACTAACTTTAGGACAGATTCATTATCTGCATCCAAACGTGAGTGACAGTTCACGAGTGAAGCCATCTTGGAACCAAAACATGTAGCGACTTTCAAGAAGAGAAAGGGGATGCCCGTATTATCGCTTGTTTAGTCCAGAGATCACTGCTACACATGAGAACCCGTTATTAGCGGTTCAATATTATTATATGAAAAAAATATGTGCTGAACATTATGTGGGAGAATCGTCGCTAAACGAGATTAGGTTTAGAAGCCATCTGAAATATTGTTTATAAGCTGACGTGCTCAGTCAGTGAAGTCAGATGATTTATATGTATGGGCGATGCTGAGGGCTTGGCTACTGACAGTCCATTATAATATTAATCTACATGAGTGCCCATGTAACATAACATTGCAGGACCATTTATCCACTGTACTATGATGTATTATGCCAACCTGTGATTTGTCACTATCTGTGCTGTCGAGTGTGTACGTCCAATTAAACTTTAGAAAAGGTACACAGTCGTTGGTGTCGATGACTTCCAGTCATACATGAGTGTGAGAAAAGAACATTTGTCAACAACACGAACCCTTATCATCATTCGCACATTGTACACTCAATCCATGTCTACACACCACTGCGTAGGTCAAGTTGACATTCCATACACTACAGTGGAGCAAACAACACCATAGAGATCTTATCAACTGATGATGATGATGATGTCTGCTTCCATCCACTTATATCTATCTTTTGGTGGATATCATTAACGGGAATAAAAATTCAACATTATATCAACCTTATCAACTGGTGGCCAGCTTTCTGGGTTTGACCTCGCAGAAGTTCAGAAGTCAACAGATTACCGATACCAGACCGTTTCCTGTGGCTGATACGACACACTTGCAGTATTGGTTTGCTCTTTGTCAACACTTCGTCACGTGACCTGTCAAGTGAATGCAGTATGTAGGCCAGCGTTGTTGACAGTTTTACATTAGACATTACAGAGTTTCACAGAACAGTTGGATCAATTCTTGTCAATGTTAACAGGAAGACAGTATTTGTGTACTAAGAAGTCCTATTTTCATCGATGGATCTTCTTGTTTTCCATATATGAACTTTAATATTTAAGGCCAGAATGTTTAATTGAATAAAGTGGCAGTTTGTTTATGTTCATAAAAATAACTTTGCCATTACTGTAAAACTGAGCCTATTTTGCAACACATACTATCATACACATAATTTATATATATTTATGTTTACATGTTATTTGTTTGTATAGTATGTTAGTTTCTATGTCAGCGGGTTGTGTTTAAGGTTGGGCGGCGTCCTCACAACAGAATATCCCACGTCATAGAGGGTCCGTTGTGGGCGTTTTCTATAGGTGCAATTTTCTTGATTGAAAATTTGCTGCGACAACTGTTGCTTTTGTGTTAGCTGTGAAGACTGTAATTATTGTTATTTTTGTAATATTTCTTTGTTCTTTAGTTTTGTTTTGAGTTGTTTGTAATTTGTTGGTCTACTCTTTTCTATCTTTCAGTTCTATTCACAATTTGTATTCATATATTGTGACGTCATTTGTGTTGTTATTCTTTGCAGATTCAGTGATTATTTTCATTGATTTCCCTATTTGATTTATTTTGATTTCTGCAAACGTTCTTGTATTGTCAGTCCTATTTGTACTTTATGTATTCTGTTGGTTGACATATGTTTTATATAGGTATATTTCATAAGACACAATTGCCTGTGCACTGCACTTGGATTATGGTATAAACCAGTACCTGATTATTATTACTATTATACAAGACCTTATTAAAGGCTTGTGACCCACAGATATTGGGATAGTATACTGATTAATCAAGTCATTGAGAACTTGTGGTATTATTATTATTTCAGGTGATTAGTATTATTGTTAGACACCATGTCTACATTAGAATACTTCATTATACAAGGGAAAGCCCTTGATAAAACTGGTCAACAATTAGAACAATGGGCAGTTGCTCAATATGACAAAGCATTAGCTGCAGAAGAGAGAAGAGCTATGGCAGAAGAGAAAAGATTAGCTGCAGAAGAAAGAAAAGCTATGGCGGAAGAGAAAAGATTAGAAAGAGAAGCTGAGGCTGCTGCTGAACAAAAGAAATTGCAGATGCAGATGGAGGAAAGGAGATTTGAAGCTGAACAAAAAAAATTAGAAAGAGAAGCTGCGGCTGAACAAAAAAGATTAGACAGTGAAGCTGAACAAAAAAGATTGGACAGGGAAGCTGAACAAAAAAGATTAGACAGGGAGGCTGAACAAAAAAGATTAGATGCTGAAGAGAAAAAAGCAATAAGAGAACATGAATTTGAGTTGGAGAAATTGAGATTGACAAGTATGAGTAATGTTAATCAGGCATCTAGTGGTAATGGTAAACCTTCTACTTACAAGGTTAAGGTTCCACCGTTCAATCAGTCCAGTGACGATATTACATTCTGGCTGGATAGATTTGAACGTTCTTGTCGTACACATAATGTGGATAAATCACAATACGCTAATCAATTATCAGAAAACTTGAAAGGTGAATCTTTGACTAGATTATGCCTTGTGAGAAGCAGATAAGGATAATTATGATGTCATTAGGGCGGCTTTGATAAAAAAATATCAGCTAAGTGAGGAAGGCTATCGCCTTTTATTTAAGACGATGGTACCTGAGACGGGTGTAGAATTCTCAGAATTCACTGCAAAGGCACGTCTCACAGTTGATCGTTGGATTGAGCTTTCCAAAACAGAAAAAAACGTATGAAGGACTTATGGATTTGTTGCTCAGAGATAAGATTATGTCATGTGTGAACAAACCTTTCCTTGAATTTATACATGAGCGTAAACCCAAATCTCTAAAAGAAATGGAAGAATATTGTTCCCAATATGTCACTGCACACCCCGACGTGACTTTTGGCAACACTAAGATTAAGGAGAGTATGCCAGTTGCTTCAGCAACACCATACAATCCCAATTATTCACACAGATTTCAGGGACCTCAAAACAGATTTGATAAAAAAGGTAACCATAATAGTTATCAAAACCAAGGTAACCAATCATTTCAGGGTTCTTCTTCAAAGAACTGGAGACGACCTGATAGCTCTCGACACAGGGGTGGTCATAATTATAGGAATTTCCGTAGAGGAAGTAATTATAGAAACTATCAGGGTTATCCGTCTTGGAGTCAACAAGATCATAATTACAGAGATACTCATTATAATGAATATGATAATGGTAACCAAGGGAACTATGACTCAAACCCAAATAGGGGTTACAATAGAGGTAACAATAACTACAGAGGTGATAATAACCGAGGTAGATCTCAAAACAAAAGACATAAACCACATTTTCAGGCAAACTCTGTACAACAAGAGTCCCATGAAGCCTATAAACAGAGTAAAGATAATAATGATGCTAGTAATATGGCATGTGCCGCTTTTGATTTTGGGAGAGCATCTCAGTGCCCCCAATGCAAAACGTTATTTGAGCCAACCACAGTGTCTACTTTAAGCTGTGGCCATCCTCTTCCTGCTCTTCCGGCATCAGTCGCGCATGATGGAAGAGGTTCTCTTGTCTTACATAAGGGTTTAGTGAATAACAATCCAGTCTCTGTGCTATTTGATTCTGGATGCACCACAATTGGTGTTAGGCAGTCACTCGTAGATCCTTCCCGTGCCACTGGACAAGTAGTCAAATGTGTAACATTTGGCGGCACATTAGAGAAATACTCTACTGCTATCATTAGGATTGCTACTCCTTTCTTTACGGGAGATGTACACGCATGTCTTCTTCCGAATCCGATCGCTGACCTCATCATCGGTCGCATTCATGGAGTCAAGGAATGCACTCCGCAACAAATTTCCACGTGGGAAAGGCAAAACATGCAGATTGCTAACGCTGTAGTCACTAGAGCTCAGGCTCTTAATGTGCCTCAAACTTCATCTATTGAAGATAATGAAGTGCATAACCAAGATAATCCCTTGGTAATTTCTCGTGACTCGTTTATAAAACAGCAAGAAGATGATCCCACTCTGAAGAAATTCTTCATTCTTGCAACTAAAGGTGATCCGAATAAAGACACAAGTCGTAAATCGTGGATTACAAAGAAGAATGGCGTACTTGTACGTATGGTTCAAGACTCCATTACGTCAAGTCATTCTCAAATCCTGGTTCCCAAGAATTTGAGAGTTAAAATTTTGCAGCACGCTCACGACTCTCAGTGTGCTGGACACATGGGTTTTTCCCGTACTAAGTCAAGAGTCCTTGCGGCTTTCTTTTGGCCATTGGTAAACAAGGACATACGTATTTATTGTCGATCTTGTAAAGTATGTCAGGAAGTTAAATCCAAAGGTCCACGGCATGCTGCACCCATTCAGGCGGCGGACATTCCTATTCGGCCGTTTCAAAAAATGGCCATAGACATTATTGGTCCATTTAAGATCAAGTCTGCCAGAGGACATCAGTTTATCTTGACGTGTGTTGATATGTGCACACGTTGGCCAGAGGCTATTCCTCTGAAGAGCATTACTACTGCTGATATTGCAGATGCTCTTTGGCTTATATTTTCTCGTCTGGGGTTCCCCGGAGAGATATTGTCAGACCATGGCACCCAACTAATATCAGATACCATGTCTCAAGTAATGTCTACCCTGCAGATAGATAGATCTTTAAGTAGTATCTACCATCCAATGTCTAATGGTATGGTCGAACGCCTTAATAGAACACTTAAAAAAACTTACTGGGGAAGATAACTGAGGATCATCCTCAAGACTGGGACAGAGTTTTACCTGCGGCCCTCTTCGCTTACAGAGAGGTACCCAATGAACATACGGGATTTTCTCCCTTTGAACTCGTCTTTGGCGCGCGTCCGCGTGGCCCTATGTCGTTGCTTCACGATCTCATAACATCTGACAATATTGACGATGACACAAAGTCATCCTACGAATATGTCATCGCGTTGAGACAAAAAATTATCGAAGCATGCAAATTAGCAACTTCTTCTTCTGAATTTGCGAAACAGAAGGCAAGGCAATTTGCCAATAAGAAGAGATGCTTACGACAACTTTGTCCTGGTGACAAAGCATTTGTATTACTACCTTGTAGGGAAAACAGATTACTTATTTCTTGGAAAGGTCCGTACGATATAATATCGAAAATTTCCGATGTCGACTATATTGTCGATATTGATGGGAAGCATAAAACCTTCCACATCAATATGCTTACTGAATTCCATGAACGTCCGGATTATTTGCAACCCATTTTCCAAGCAACGGACAATTCTCCAGTACAACATGGTCATTACTCATCACTGTCCGTGATACAGGATGAGGAAACAAGTTTTTCAGATGTAAATCTTCCTCTTCCAATGATCCCACTTCATTCCAGTGAATCATGGAAGAACGTTACTGTCTCTCCTGATTTGTCTCTAGGAGAACAGCGACAAGTTTCAACTATGTTGCAAACATTTCAGGATGTACTCACTGACATCCCTGGACAAACGAATGTCATTCAACATGACATTGTTCTAACTGACCATACTCCTATTAGGGTTAGACCTTATCCTATACCTATACATTTTCAAGCACAGGTCGAGAAAGAGTTGGATGAGATGATAGATTTGAAAATAATCGAACCATCCACCTCTGCATATTCTTCGCCGATGGTTATTGTGCGTAAAAAAGACAATAACATACGTCTTTGCGTTGACTATCGAAAATTGAATCAAGTAACGAAGTTCGATGCCGAACCTATGCCTTTACTGGAAGAGCTACTTACTCGACTCTCCAAATCTCATTTTTTCACTAAACTTGATTTGTCTAAAGGATATTGGCAAGTTCCTTTATCTGAACGCGCCAAACCTCTCACGGCTTTTTCAACACCTAGAGGTTTGTTCCAATGGAATTTTATGCCTTTCGGTCTTATGAACGCACCAGCTACGTTCGTACGCATGATGCGCCGAATCCTATCTTATCGGTCAGATGTCATTGCATATCTAGACGACATCTGTCTTTTCAGCGATACTTGGGAAGATCACTATTCAGGGTTAGATGAATTGCTGTCTACTTTGCGTGAGCACAACCTGACAGCGAAACCCTCTAAAGCCTATATTGGTTTTAGCGAAATTTCTTTCCTAGGCCACCGAGTTGGTCATGGTTTCCTAAAGACAGAGGACCATAATACTAGTAAGATACTTAACATCTCAATCCCTAAGACTAAAAAACAGGTGAGAAGTCTGTTAGGTCTTATTCAATTTTATGGCAGATTCATTCAGAATCTATCCTCTATCATGGCACCTCTCTCAACACTTCTAAAGAAAGGTTCGCCTAATGTGGTCCACTGGTCTCAGGAATGCCAATGCTCTCTGGATAAGATTAAAACATTGTTTTCAACACCACCTATTTTAGTGCTACCCACTAAAGATAAGACATTCGTTCTTCGTAGTGACGCTTCATCCACTGGGATTGGAGCGGCACTAATGCAAGAGTACTCTGGAACTCTGCATCCTGTAATGTATATTTCCAGAAAACTTAATGCGGCAGAAAGGAATTATTCGGTTTTAGACCGTGAGCTATTAGCTATGGTTTGGTCGATCCTCAAACTACAGAGATTCCTTCTAGGCGCACATTTCATAGTAGAAACCGACCAAAAAGCTCTTACTGCTATACAGAGTAAGAATTTGAAGAGCTCGAGGTCTACTCGATATGCAATTGCTCTTCAACCTTTTCATTTCTCTGTGCGAGCTATTCGTGGATCAGATAATGTGATGGCAGACATTCTGTCAAGATGCCCACATGATTCCACATAACTATTAGGGCTTAGACTTCTTGATATGTCTAGTTCTATAGTAGTTCCTTTTCTATATCATGATAGATACACATTTGTAATTTAATAATATAATGATTGTATCACTACATAGCGGTTCATGGATGTTTATTCACCGCTGTGCTTTGATGATTTTTTCTTCATAAATCATAAATTTAAGATATCTAATACGAAATGATGATATGAATTTTTTAGGCATTGTGTAATTGCCAGAATTGTATTATACTTTGATGACACCTTCCTGGAAAAATATACTTGTAGAGAAATAATTTCTCTCAGTTTATGAGACACATTCTCACCAGTCGCTCCATAAGTCGACTTAGCCTCATATTAGGCGTTATAGGTATTCCTGATATTTTCATCTGCGCATTATTCATGCGTTGTGAGCCTATTGTACGTTGCTCCTAGATGTATTTCAAAAAAAAAAAAAATGTTCCATTTTTTTTTCTTTTCCCGGGAGGTGTGGTAAGACTGTTACGTGCAGTCTTTGATATCTTACAATATTATACATAGGTAATTTTTTAGTGCTTAAGGGAAAGTCATTATTGAGTTACTTCCCTTGAAAGTTGTGCCATCTCTTCGATCAAACTCCGCGGATAAATCCATTTTACTGCGATTTATTCGTTGTTTGGGTAATAATAGATTGTTCTTGCTTCAGAATATCTATGGCCTGAATTTATGTGTATTGTTTGTCTGAGTAGGACGAGTCTGTCTTATATCTGTATATCTCTACATATCTAAGTCGAACTATATGTTCTGTTGTCTCTAGAGAGGTCAAAGGCTATTCGGCGGATGTGTCGCTAGAGTGTGGTGTGATTTGGCTTCGTCCTGATAGGGACTGTGTGTTTCCTATGTCGGCCTGTCGCCGGGAAAAAGTGATCTCAGTATTTGTGGGGAAAGTGATAGTCGTCTAGACCTATCGTGTATGCTTTACCCCAGTGTTTATTCATATTGCCAAGGAATGGCAGTTCCATATTTCCTCTACCAAGGTAATCAAAGACACTCTTATGAACTCTCGATCGAAGCCACCATTTTCGATAGTTACGATTTGAATGTCTAAGAGAATATATTTGACTCGATGAAAACGACTTCGATTCCTAGCAGCACTATATTCTGTAGAATGCAGTCAATTGTTCATGATCAAATCTACAGAGCAATGCAATGTTTTATGAATGACTAACTTTAGGACAGATTCATTATCTGCATCCAAACGTGAGTGACAGTTCACGAGTGAAGCCATCTTGGAACCAAAACATGTAGCGACTTTCAAGAAGAGAAAGGGGATGCCCGTATTATCGCTTGTTTAGTCCAGAGATCACTGCTACACATGAGAACCCGTTATTAGCGGTTCAATATTATTATATGAAAAAAATATGTGCTGAACATTATGTGGGAGAATCGTCGCTAAACGAGATTAGGTTTAGAAGCCATCTGAAATATTGTTTATAAGCTGACGTGCTCAGTCAGTGAAGTCAGATGATTTATATGTATGGGCGATGCTGAGGGCTTGGCTACTGACAGTCCATTATAATATTAATCTACATGAGTGCCCATGTAACATAACATTGCAGGACCATTTATCCACTGTACTATGATGTATTATGCCAACCTGTGATTTGTCACTATCTGTGCTGTCGAGTGTGTACGTCCAATTAAACTTTAGAAAAGGTACACAGTCGTTGGTGTCGATGACTTCCAGTCATACATGAGTGTGAGAAAAGAACATTTGTCAACAACACGAACCCTTATCATCATTCGCACATTGTACACTCAATCCATGTCTACACACCACTGCGTAGGTCAAGTTGACATTCCATACACTACAGTGGAGCAAACAACACCATAGAGATCTTATCAACTGATGATGATGATGATGTCTGCTTCCATCCACTTATATCTATCTTTTGGTGGATATCATTAACGGGAATAAAAATTCAACATTATATCAACCTTATCAACTATCCAACAAATACCACATCCTCCAACAGCTGAATGATGTAGCTAATATGAAAAACCACTGGCAACAAATAAAAATTTTATGGAATAAGACATGGATAACAGAAGCAATCAACAAGATAATAGATGGGAAAAACAAGAAAGCAAATTTAATCAGAAGCAAAACCAGAAGTTCCAAAGCCAAGGCTCCTGAAGTGCATATAGAAGCAAACAAAGAAGTATGAAGGAACATCAAAAGAGAGAAGAGAAAGTATATCGAGGAGTTGGCAAGGAAAGCAGAGGAAGCTACAGCCAAAGGAAATATGAGGGACCTGTACAACAACATAAAAATGCTAACAGTGAAATATAAGCAAGCTAATTGCCTCATCAAGATAAGAATAGAAAATTGCTCAGTAATATACGTAATTTTTTTAGGAACTCAACCGACCACCTCCAACAAATCCCCAAGACATCCAGCCAGCAGAAAAGAAGCTACAAATCAACTGCAAACGACCAAATAGAGAAGAAATAAAAAGACACAAAGCTTCTAAAAGATGGAAAAGAAGCTGGTCCAGATGACATTCCAGCAGAGGTCATCATGACAGATATTGATAACTCTACAGAGATATTATACAAACTACTTGGTACAGTCTGGGAGAGAGAAGAAATACCATCAGAATGGAAGGAAGGTTATCTGGTCAGGTTGCCTAAGAAAGGAGATTTACAAGACTGCACAAATTACAGAGGAATAATGTTACTATCAGTGCCAGGAAAAGTAATAAGCAGGATCATCCTTGAGAGAATATGACTCCAAAGACAGACAACTAAGAGATGAACCAGCAGGTTTTCGACAAAACAGATCCTATATAGACCAGATAGCCACATTCAGAATAATAAATGAACAAAGTCTGGAATGGAATTTACCAATATACCTTGGATTTGTGGGATGAAAAGGCATCTGACAGTAGACAGAGAATCATTTTGGAAACAGATGAGGCATTATGGAGTATTCTGAAGATCATTAACTTAAAAAATACTTATGAAGACATGGCATGCAGAGATCTTCATGAAGGACAACTTACAGAACCGTTTTTGGGATAAGAAATATAGTGCAACAGGGATGCCTATTTTAGCCATTTCTTTTCTTAATTGATTGTATTATGAAAATATTGACATCACACATTAGAATTGGAATCCAGTGAAATCTGACTAAACAGCTTGATGATCTAGATTTTTTAGATGACTTGGCTCTTCTGCCCCATAACCATAATCAGAGGCAAGATGAAATAAAAATACTCAATGAGAGGTCACATAAAGTCAGTCTGAAAATACACAGGGAAAAGACAAAGATAATGAGAATAAATGCAGGAAATTATAACCTGGTTGAATCTGAAGAAATATCACTACAACATGCAGAATCATACACATATCTTGGCAGCAATATAGACAAAGCTGGAAGGACATACAATGATATCAAAATAAGAATACAAAAAAAAAAAAACAAGAGTAGCTTTCACTGCATTCTGAAACATATGGAGATCAAGAGAAGTCAAGTAGGCCTACAACACAAAAATAATAATTAAATGTCGTCAGTCCTATTGTATGGCTCTGAAACATGGGGAACAGCAAAAACAAAACCAAAAGGCTGCAGAATTTCATAAAAGGGCGTTTGCGTAGAATAGAGGATTGAAATTGAGTTACAAAGCCACTCATGTGGAACTGATGACAAAAACCAGACAGCTGCCAGTGTAACAAGAGATAAGAATACGTTGGTGATGGATAGAACAAACACTGAAAAAAACCTGCTAATAGCTTTATTTAAAAGATTAGTCCTTGTTCATGAATCTCCAGGGTAATAGAGGCAGGCCAAAAAGAACACATGGAAAAGATAACTGGAGACAGAAGTGAAAATGAGCGGGAAGACGTGGAAAGAACTTGTGCTGACGGTACGTGACGGTAGGACTTGGCATGTGTTTGTTCAAGGACTATGCTCCTTTGAACTATAATGGGTATTGATTGACTGACTGAAGCAGGCCGTAATAAAAATGTAAAAGCAAACACTTTTATGACGATTCTATAACTTTACTCAATTAACTTACGTATTTTTCTATATTTGTATAACAAAATGCCCTGAGGTATGCTAAAGATAAATGTAAAACTTTCCAGAAATTGCTGTTTGCTTGTCACACAAGGGTGGAAGGACGAGTAAATTTTACAACAAAATACACGAAGTGCAACAGACACACTATTTTTGTTTCATGGCAGCCGCCAGCAGTTCAATGACGTTATTGTGATTTTTCCTACACCGTGGAAATAAATTTGCCAGACCACGATTTTCATTTTCCCATTTTTTTATTAATTTTTTTTTAAGACAAAGTATCCCGTTCAACCCTTGATGGGTTATAATTAGGATATATAACGCAATAAATTCAATATAATAAAATCTGGTTTCCGATATATTCACCCCCCCCCCCTTTCCACCACTCAGACCAAATACAGTAAATCTAAACTGTAAAATTGTGCGAATGTATATTGTTACTGTTATTGTTATGCAGAATTGACTTCATTGCACTCCGGGCAAACCCATAGGTGCTCAGTCTCCATCTGTACATGTCGAAGAGTGTGAATGCTAATTGCTCCTGTAGCTCGCTAGTTGTAAACACGACGGATGCATCCTCTCATACATCCATCTCTACTAGCTTTACGTTTCATGACAAATTCTAACAGTCTTAACCTTGACGATTCATCTATTGCAGTGTCATTTAACAGGCGATCATCAATTGTTCTCAGTATATCTCCCTTATCCGTATCCAGTGCCCCCACTATAGGTGCTCTTAATGCTAGTCTGTCAGCTCTCTCATTACCACATACCCCAGCATGACCAGGACAATATATCCACACCAGCTCTTGTAGACTGGAAGCTCCTTTAATGTTTTCCATTCATGCCGCAACCAACAACTTTGAACCTTCTGAAGCATGGACTGAGAGTCGGACACAATGACTGCCTTTGTTAATGAAGTTTCAGTTATTCACCTTAAGGCTGCAATAACAGCCTCGACCTCCATTCTCATGCTGAAAGTTTGTGATGGACGAACTCGGCTGACCCTGAACTTTGTTGTAACTTCTTGTAAAAACGGGACTTCTTTCACGTGGATTCATTAGCTATGCAACTGTTCCACACAGAGGGCAAACACGTTTGCTGATTGATATGCGGAGAGTTTACCTATCGTTTATTCTGGTCATCGCATTGATTTAAGGAGAGATTAAATCACGCCCACTAACATCTCTTGAACAATCATAGGCAGTTATTTTCATTAACTTGGCCAGTGGGAGGCGTTGCCAGAATCAAACAGATAATGCGACCACGATCAAAGAGACAGACTGAGGGATTTCAGGGGAGACTATCGGCGCTATCAAAGACAGTAGTGGTCCCTGATACGAGACACAGTTTCTTGCCGCTATTTTCGCGTCTCGGTGTCAACTGAAGAACCGATCGCAGGGAAAGCGAACGGGGAAAGCCGAAACGGGCAGCAGCGAGCGGAGATACGAAGACCAGGGGGCGGCTTCTTCCCTTGATTTGGCGGTCAGATCCCCAAAAGTTCCTGAGATGAAAAAAACTGTCAAGTTCCTCATGTCCCACTCAACTTACATTCCATTTTAGATAAATAGACCATGAAGAATAGACACTTTATCACTCCTTGGCCAGACCTTTACAGAAGCACTAGCTTTATTGAAATCTTGTTATAGATTTTCCCCTGGATTTTATATATATATTTGCAGTGATTTCTATTCTGTGCAAAGCGGTAATATATTGTGTAAAGTGATCAGTGGTCTAGTTCAGTCATTCTATTTCAATGGATTTTGTGTTAATTTAAATCTATTAAATTAAACCATCTCAATAGTTCCAGTTGTAAATATTAATGATCTATCTATTATATTATTTCAAAAGATAATAGATGCTTAAATTAACTTTTAAAGTCGCGAAGGAATTTATAATTAATAAATTCAGTTAAGTCCTAGTTTTATAGATGTGTGTTTTTAACCACTAGAATTCGCGCAGTGTTTATTAAATACATAATTAAATACTCGAGTGTATTATAGGCTTAACGGGAAATTTATCGCGCTTGATTTTTCGGTATGTTACATGTCTTTTTTTCTTTCACACAGAGTGATCGTAACCTGCGGTCCCAGCTAAATAAAGAAAGAAATAAAGAAATCATCCTATAAACTTCCAGTCATATTGAAGAAACATTTCTTTTAAATATAATCTTGTGGCGGTCCTTTGCGACCTAGCTGTCAGAATTAAATGAAATAAAGCCCACCCAAGAACATTGTAAAGAACAATCATCAAATTACCATTACAAACCTGTAAGATAAACTGGAAGGTAATCATCGCCAGTAGCGATATTATATTTACTGTTTACTGTGAGAGAGTACATATTTTCCTGACTGTGACTGAGCCTAGTTTTTCCTCAATTGGATTTAATAAACTTTCCGGTCAGTTACTATCATCACGCATTGAAGGAATTTTACCATAGCGCAAGATTAAAAGAGACCACTTCATTTTCACCCCTGTGCCGAACTGTGTCAGTGCCATCCCATAGACTCCTTTTTTTTATATAATAAAAAACACAAGAACTCTTAGTCTTCAAGTCTTGCGATAAGTGAGAATATTTGTTACCAGCAAAATCTCGCAAACATCTGGGGCGGGACATCGAAGGACTAGACAGTTCACATGTCAAGAGAATACTTGCTGTTTTATATACTTTTATGGATCGTCTGAGGCTGCATTCGGTAAGTGTGTGAGTATATGAGTGTGGATCCTCACGCGTGTGCATGAATGACAGGAAATTTAATCTTTTTTTCTTTTGTAACCCTGTTGTTAACGTTCTTGCCTAGTAATATAATTTTTCTGTATTCCCTGCATTGTTCCTTTAAGGGGGAGTTGATAATTGGTTAACTCTGTTTAACCCCCCCACCCCTCCTTTCCATTTGCTTAGTAAAAGGAAGAACAGCTGGGAAGAACAGGTTTTTTTTCTATCACCTATACCTAACTTTGTAACACCTCTTTCAGAGCAATTAACTTCACTGTTAGGTTAACGTACCCGTGTTCCTGATATTATCTATCTCTGGACTGGGTTTATCTTTGTCTAATAAGCGGGAAGGGCTTAGTCGATACTAATCTTCTTCACCCCTCCCAAACTTGTTATTTGCATTTGTGTACTTATGATAATTTATGTAATACCTGATATTTGTTAGTGATTGATGTTTAAGGTGAATAAAATCACATAAACTCATTGAGTACCGTGTTGGAGATACCCAAAGCCCAACTTTTCCCCTATTCGTTTAATATAGTTTGTATCTACGTCGTCTGTGTGTTCGAAAACACCAAATCGGTGTGCTCGCAGAGGTGTGTCTGGAAAACTGGCAAATAATTGTTTGACCAGGAGAGCGGAAGAGAAGATTGAGAGAAACGATTTGTCGTAAATAAGTCTGTCTTTACTCTCCTCCAGCACGCTGTGAAGCAACTATTTAATCTCTACATTTTCTATCAGAGTTTTCCAACATCATTTCACTCTAAACCGGACCACTATTTCTAAGACTCTTTTCTCTCAAAATAAATTTACGACAAAGTTGTTATCTTGTAAGCCCCGCTATGTTCGGCGACGATTCTGCCCTGTACCCGAGCAGAGAAGCCCCAACCAGATTTCTCACCCCGGATCACCGACCCGTCTGTATAGATGATGGCATCACCATCCCCGGAATGATCAAGTATCAGTTGATTAATTTCCAGTTCTGCTATTCCATTCCCACAATTTCTACACTCCCAAGGCTGATGATGACCCGTTGGTAGTTATCCCAGTTCTCATCTGACATACACCATTCTTCCCCCTTGAATATATTGTCAACTGTGGCCACCTGCTTGATAGTTGTCTCTGCCTGTGCCATCCATGACATCTCTCTCTTTATTCTTGCTCCCTTAATGTCAGCTGTGTTACCATGGTGCCGTTTGTCTGTGGATACTCGCATATAGGCTTTTGCTTGGGTCACTGCATATCTGGATTTAATCGACAGCACTCCAAGCATGTATCTCATTGTCACAATGGGGGTATCTCGCATACAGCCCAAGACTATGCGCATCCCGTCATTCTGAATGGGTTCTAGTCGTTCACATTGTGTTACTGACAGCGTGAGTATTCCCAGTCCAAACTCAATGACCGATATGACTAGCTGTTGATAAAGAAGAAATAGTAATCTCTGCTCCAGACGCACAGCGGCCATTATTTTCAGGGCCGCTAGACCTCTCCTGCATTTTTGTGTGATATGCTCAGCATGGTACTTATACGAGAGCCCGCGATCAAATTCCAAGGTATTTCAGCTTCAGTTGCCTTTCAATTTTTTTTCCATTGAAGGTAATATCTGGGAGGTCTGCTTTCACAATGGAGTTGTTCAAGGAGCACCACATCACGCAGGCCTTGTTGGGATTGACTTTGGAGCCAGTTTCCTTGCACCATTTAGACACTTCCTGTAGTGCCCCATGTATGCTATTAACTATTTCTTGTCTGTCAGAGCCAGTTCTGTAAATGAGTATATCATCAGCAAATGTCAGTGTTCGTCCTATCCCATTTGGTTGAATGGTGGCTACTTTTGCTGTATAGATATTAAACAGCACCGGTGATAGTGCAGAACCCTGGGGTAGTCCCGGGCAAATGAGCAGTGGATCTGACGTCATGTTCCTAACCGAAATGCCACTGACCTCTCAGTTAAGGCGGCTGCAACCCACCTTGTAAGCCAAGGGTTAACACCGCAAGCCATTACACAGTTTATTAATGTTGCAAAGTTCACACTGTTATAAGCATCCTCTAGGTCAATCGCTACCGCAACCGTTTCTCGCTGATCCTGGAACCCCTCATATACATCATAAGTAAAAGTTCCAGCGTTACCTCATGTTACTTTCATGGGTCTATAGCTGCCGAGAGTATCGGGTAGGATCTGTGCATTTTCGAGGTGGTTCATTATGTTTCGTGCTACTATCTTTTATAGTAGTTTACCATAGACTTTCTGCATTGTAATAATTATGTAGCTGCTGAGAAGCCTGGGGTCTTTACCGGGTTTAGGAAGTGGTCGTAGGTAACTATGCATCCAGTCTTCTGGCACAATAGCATTCTGTAAGCTGTTGTTGAAATCACACACCACACTCTTAATGCCTGCATCATCAAACTGTTTTATATGATGATACTGTACACCATCAGGACCTGGGGCAGTGTTCCTACTGGATTCTAAAGTGCACATGTCTTCTTCTGTTATGAGGTCGAAATATGTCGCCTCTTCTGTCGCTTCCCAGAATATGGTCTTTGCTTTCTTGACGGGCAGCTTTATCCCCTTTATCTTTCTGAGCAATATAACGCTCAAGTAATGCATGTATATGTGTGTGCCCTCCCCTTTCCAAAAAAATAAAAAGTTAAAATTAAAAAAAACAAAAAAACTAAAAGAAGAAACAAAGAAAAAAAAAGTAAAGTCTCTCATAACTGCCTTGTTGGTAACAAGGTGAAAAGGGGTAAGAAAGCCTGGGGTTGTCCGAGATGACACCCAATCCACCTGTCATCATCAATATAAGCACCCGATCAGACTACCCCTTATCCATTAAATATTATGTATTTTTAAATTTTTTTTTTGAAGCTACGATGTGATAGCATATCAATAACAGCCTTTATCTGGCCCATCAAGGTACTTTGTCTTCTAAAAAATAATAAAAAAAATAATCCCTGAAATGTAGCATGTATATGTGCACATTTTGCAGTGAAATATATACTTTTTTTTAAACGAAAGTATGTTCTATTTTCTGAGTAAGGGAAAATAATATTAACGCAGTAACCATACATTACAAGTTCTTGGGTTTCTCTGAAATCTTTAAATGGACAATAGTCATTCTAATTTTTTTTTAAATGATAGACGAACTTGTTTGTTTTTTATGTTTACACTGGCGGCGGACAATTTGGCATTTGCCAGACAACACGACGAACAAGCACTTCATGAAACTCGTCAGCTGTCTTGCTTTAACCGCTTGAATGATGAAATGCTGCTGACAGATTGGCTTTTAGTATTTATTTCATTGTATTAACTCAACTTTTATTTCATCTGCGCATTACTACCTTACATAAATATAATGTACTTTTTAATTTGTTCAAAAGTAAAAAAAAGGTACGATATGATAGCATATCAACAACAGCTTTTATCTGGCTATTCAATATTTTCGCACGGAGGAGAGAGGTACACACAGGCAGAAGTGTAAATACTAGGACATAAATACGCGTGTAAGTTCTTATGAGGATACACATATTTCATCTAAGCATACGTATAAGTTTTTATCTGAATTTGCAGATGTAGGTTCATTGTGACCTGAAACAGGATTACGGTCTTGAAGAAAAGGGTTCTACTTACTACCGGCCTGCTAGGCCTGTAGAAAAGAAAAGCTGGTTGAAGTGAACAGTAGGGTAATCTTTACCTTTAGTGCCGTCAGGTATGTATAATATGTGTATTGAGTTAGGATTAGGGTTACACTTAAACCTAACTCTAAATGGTACGAAAATACACATATTATACATACTCGACGGCACTAAAGGTAAAGATTTCTTCTTCTTTGATCCTTAGCCGCCGACCGTCAAAGCAGTCAGTGGCCATCACGCCTAATGGCGTCTTGTAGGGCAACAACAAATTGATTCCACTTTGCTCAGTCGGTGGCCATCCTTCGTACAGTCCCCAACTCTGGTTCATTTTTTTGCATCTCAGCCTCCACATTCCTCTGCCAAGTTGTTTTTGGTTGGCCTCTTTAGTTTTCCTTCAGGGGTCCATAGCATAGCTGTTCTTGTGATGGCATCGGGGTCTCTTCTGAGGACATGGCCAACCCATCTCCAGCGTCTGCCAGCTATGTGCATGTCCTCTTGCTTGCTCTCAGTAAGCAGATCTTGGTTGGTGATGGTATTCGGCCAAAAGATTCGGTGAATTTTTCTTAGGCATGTTGCGTGAAAAGAGGACAATTTCGACATTTCCTTCTCTGTAACTCTCCAGCATTCCGCACCATAGAGAAGCACAGAAAGCACACAGCTCTGATATAATCTTAATTTTGTGCTGTATTGAGAGGACTTCCAGATGTTGTTTAGGCTAAAAAAGGCTGTTCTTGCTTTGTTCATTCTGTTGTTGATGTCTTTGCTTGCTCCGCTGTCTGGTGTTACTAGGTATGTGAAGGTGTCTGTCTGTACCAGCTGCTTATTCCTTACTGATATGGGCTCAGGGTTGCTCACATTGAGCGTCATGACCTCTGACTTCTTTAGATTGATGTTCAAGCCCACCTGCTGGCTATACTTATTAAGTCTATCCATTTTTTCCTGGATGTGTTCATGTGAATGTGCTAGTAGTGCAATGTCATCTGCATATTCCAGATCTTCCAAAGTAGAAAATGTAGTCCATCTTATTCCTCTTGGACTGCCCTCTGTTGTCTGGCGCATCACCTAGTCTATGACTGTTAAAAATAAAAGTAAAGTAGTACTTAAAAAAAAAGGTAAAGATTACCCAATGTAAAATACCCATTAAGCCTATTAACGCTAACCCAAACATCTCACTATTTCTGCTTGACCGTGAGTGCAAACTCCTCGATTTAGAGGCTTTTTGTTTCCCAATGGTGCAAACGCGAAAAAGGGTCGGATTTTGGGTCATCTAGCACGAAGTGCAGCAAAATTATAATATGTCAAATTGATAGCAGACGTGTTCTAAAACGAAAATGCAGACATAGACCTAACCCTAGATTGCAGTTATGTAGGCCTACCCCCCCCATTTGCCCCCCCCCCCCCCCCCCCCCCCCAAAAAAAAATTCCTTAAAAATGAAAATGCAGACATAGACCTAACCCCATCTCTTCCCCCACCACCCACCCCCCAAAAAAACCCATTAAATCCCTAACCTGCACTCTCCCTTACCTCTGCCCACCCCCATCCCTTCACAATGCCATCAACAATTCAAAAATTGCCCAAACTATATAACTTTGCATTTACATTATTATTCATCTGCGTCTGTAGGTGCCTTTATTGAGGTGTATTTAAACGCCCCCGTAATTATATACATTATTCATAATCATAGCCACTTGCCAAAAATAGACCATTATGGCAGCCTCCAGTTTACTCTCCTTCCCTTTGTCCAGTTTTTTTTTTTAAACATCCTCGCAAAATTGGTAATTTTGATTTGCCCTGTTTACAGTGATTTCAATCCCTTTTTACTGTGTCTATGAATTTTTATTTCAGGCCCATTGTTCTACATTTCAGCCGAAAATCTAATTGTATGTAGGCCTACAAGCTTATGTTTTTTAAGCTGTTGTGAAGGACAGTAAACTGAGGGCTGCTATATTGGCCAAACATAGGCATTTCTGCTTCAAGTTGGAATTTTGTTTTGTAATTTTTAATGGCCTCATTGTCTGCCCTTATTAATTTTGACAAAGCTTGCAACAGGGTTGGTGTTAGATTGAGGCTAACTGAAACATAAATATAGATAGCCAGTTTGGCAACATGGTGGACCTTGTTCTACTGTCGTGGCCTTCTACCCTGTTACACAGCCTTAAACTTTTCAAAAAAACTTTAATTCACATGAAGCACAGTGGGCCGTCTTCTTTGATATCATCCCAGTAAGTAGCCAACGTAGTTAGGTTTAGGATACCTAACCCTTACCCCTTTTTACTGTCTCTGTGAATTCTTTTTAAGGCCCTATCGAACAGGTGGCCCACTGTGCTTCATTTCAACCAAAACTATTCTATTACAGTAGGTGTTCAAAAAAAAAAAAATTTCTTGTTTTTCATAAAATAGTATGTCATATCTTATGCTAAGAGTATTAGATTGCAGTTATGTAGACCTACTTCCTTGCATTTGCTTGACTATCAGTGTACAAAATTCTATTTTTACAATACTTTTACTTGTTCCTGCATTAAAAGAACCTTAACCTGTGCCTCTCTTCCTATAAGAAAATTGTTGAAATAAATTTTAATTCAACAATGGGTCATTAATTTATTTAGATATAAATTCCAAATAATGATAGCATTGTTGACCAAGGATTTAGGTTTATGTATAGAATCAGATTCTATAGCCTAAATTACCTAATCACTGCAATTCTCTCAATCTTTGTGAGGCTTTGTATCGAACAGCTGCAGGGAGCATATTGTTTTCGTTTCAACCGAAGTACTGCACACTGTAATGGAAGGTTTATAGGAAAAATAAATGTTAACACAGTAACAATACTTTACAAGCCCTTGCCCTTATCTGAGATTATGTCATTAAGGCATGTAAGGAGAGAACAAGAAAGTATTCAGTGGGGTAGAAGATGAGACAGGTATGTATTTCAGAGCTGGCATTTGCTGATTAAGTTGATCTGATTGCTAAATCAGAGGCACATCTCCAATCCAACCTGCAAGTCTGGAAGGAAGAGCTGGAGAAGTGAGTAATGGTCATAAGCAGCTCTAAAACAAAATCCATGGTGATATCACGAGAAAAAAAGAAGACATCAGATTAAGCTGGGAGAACAGGTCTTGGAGCAGGTCGACCACTTTAAATACCTCGGAGCTATTATAGACCGAAAGAGAGGCATCAAAGAAGATTTGGCCATTCGAAAAGCAGCAGCTGTGAGACTTTACTTACTTACCAGTCGTTCCATGAGGTGTAGAGGTTTGGAATGAGAGAACGCCAGACTATCTATCGGCTGTCTCTTCTCCTGCAAGGTTCCATTAGTAGGTCCTCGATCCTTCAAAGATTGTCTAATGTTGTCCTCCCAGCGGACTCTGGGTCGTCCTCGGGGTCTTGACATATGGATCCTTGAACTCTTTGCATTACCCACCACGTGCTATCCGATCTTCTCCCATTCTGCAGACATGGCCAAAAGGACCAAGTGGACTGTTCTACTTGGGTCAAGGCCTAAAATCCCACCCCCTGCAGACCGAAGTAGAACAGTCCCAACTAAGATAGTTTGGCCATGTCTGCAGAATGGGAGAAGATCGGCTACCACGACAAGCATGGGAAACAAAGAGCCTGGGATCCAGACCCCCAGGATGACCCAGAGTCCGCTGGGAGGATAACATTAGACAATCTTTGAAGGGCCGAGGACTAGAATGGAACCAGGCCAGGAGGAAGACAGCCGATAGGATACTCTGGCGTTCTCTATTCCAAACCTCTACACCTCACGCTAGAAGGGGAACGACTAAGTAAGTAAGTAAGCCCTTATCTGAAACCTTTAAAGTAGATAATGGTTAATCTAATAGAATACTCGTATAAAATATAACATTAAAAAACAAGACAATAATATTGAGCTGAGGTCAGCAACCATTGATCACAATCTGCTGGTAGAGCACAGGGGATGATTTGGTAGATCAGTGTGTGATAGAAAGGTAAAGGTAATCCTACCGCAAATACTGCCATGAGGGGAGTGATGTGTTAGAGACTTCACTATACTAGGTCCAGCATCGAGAGGTGGGGGGGACCAGTTCTCTTCTTTGCTGCCTTTTCCTTCCCTGACTCAAGTGAAAAAGTCGGGTACCCATTTACAGCTGGGTAAACTGAAACATGTCGATATACCGCGAATAGAACCCAGCACCTTTGCCGCGAGAGACCAGCACTCTAACCACTCGGCCAATCAGACTTTCTGTGTTAAAAAAAAAAAGAATTTTTGAGCTAGAGAAACTTTGGACTAGCTCTCTTCATTTAAAAGCGCTGTATGCCCATGATGACATGTACTTCTGCATTATCAGGGAAAACCCGCTAGCTAGCTTACAAAAAAGGAGCACCAGAAAAATAAGCAGCTGAGGGCTGTCACCTCAGGGGTGCATTCCCATAGTCAGTTATGACTGAAGGGGGCTATTATTATTATGATTAATGTATTCTATCAATACCCTTTAGCATAGGCCTTCAACAAACACATGCCAAGTCCTCCTGTCCTGTGCCATCTGCTCAAGTTCTTTCCATGTTTTCCTCATCATTTTCACCTCTGTATCCAGTTCTCTTCTCTATGTGTTTTTTTGGTCTACCTCTGCCTCTCTTTCCCTGTGGATTCCAGAACAAGGACTGCCTTGTAATGCTATCAACAGGTTTCCTTAATGTGTGTCCTATCCATCGCCAGCGTCTTCTTCTCAACTGTTGTTCCACTGGCACTTGTCTGGTTCTTGTCATCAATTCCACATTTGTGACTTTGTCATACCATTTCAGTCCCATTGTACGCAAGCACCCGTTTATAAAAGTCTGTAGCTTTTTGGTTGTGTTTTTGTTGCTCTCCATGTCTCAGAGCCATACAATAGGACTGACTTGACATTTGAGTTGAAGATTCTTATTTTCGTGTTGGACTTGATTTCTCTTGATCTCCATATGTTTCTCAATGCAATGAAAGCTCCTCTTGCTTTTTGTATTTTTGATTAATGTATTAGGGGAAAGTAAATTTTGGGGTCGGAGGGATTTTTAAAATGCGCAACTTGCACACATGACCTCCTATTTTTTAGCCCTTATCCGAGAAGACTAGGCATCTGATCTCACTACCCAGGAGACCAGGGGGGAGTATGACATCATTAGGATCACTGGTTCAGAAAAAATTTCCATAAATTATATTCCCTCTGCTGGGAATCGAACCTGGTACCTTTAGAGTTTGAGGCGCACGCCATACCTCTTAGCCACTCTGACCCCTATAATAATAGCCCCTTCAGTCATAACTGACTATGGGAATGCGCCCCTGATGTGACAGCCCTCAGATACTTATTTTCTTGCTGTTCCTTTCGACATTTTCTCTACTCTTCTGCTTGTTGTGTGAGCTTCTTTTCTCCCAAACTGAGATGGCGCCGCAGAGAGCATCACCTCTTGGTGCGATCAGCAGCTTCATCCTCCCAGGTTGCTGGATTTATGTCCAGTGCCCTCATGTCTCTCTTGCACACATCTTTTATGTGGTCATAAAACAAAACATAAAATAATAATAAAGGCAGTCGCTTAGCAGATACTGCCGTTGGGAAATGAAGTGTTAGAGACTTCACAGTACTAGGTCCAGCTTTATGAGGTGGGGTGGGGAACCAGTTCTTTGCCTTCCCTAAATCAAGAGCAGAGTCAGCTACCGATTTACACCTGTGAAGACTGGAATGTGACGCTACCAGGTTTTGATCCCAGTAACTTTGCCTTGAGAGACAAGCACTCAAACTGCTTAGCCAGTCGGACACTCCCTCTTACGCATACAGTAATCTAACAAATAAAGAATGCATGAGAAAAAAACTAATGGGAGGGGGGGATAAAAGGCATATGATCAAAGAGATAAGGAAAACACAACCGGCCTCTATTGTACATATGACAAGAGAAGCACTTGAAGGCATCATCATTCTCACTTTCCTTTTCACGCCCTGCAAAGCTGTGCTTCTTAACCAGGGGTGCATGTACCCCTCGTGGGGTGTGACACCTACCTTCAGTGGGTGTGAGGCCTACCTTCAGTTGGTGTGAGGACTACCTTCAGTGCGTGCAAGATCTGCCTTCAGGGGGTGCGAGTCCTACCTTCAGTGGGTGCGAGATCTACCTTCCATGGGTGTGAGGCTACCTTCAGTGGGTGCGAGTCCTACCTTCAGGGGGTGCGAGACATGCCAGATCTTTTATAAGGCGATCGATTCATCATTAACATTATATAATACTCAGAACTCAAATGTATTTGTACAAAATAGAACATTAACAACGTAAATTAAATACCGAATCTTAGTCACATTTTGTTAATAACATTTTCCCAAAACATACTTGTATCTCTTTTTTGGCATATTTTGTGAGCTAGAAGATAGCGGCGTACGAGACTTCTTAAGAATATGGGTGATGGCAGAGATGGCGCCG
Source organism: Oreohelix idahoensis (assembly GCA_024509875.1). Taxonomy (NCBI): domain Eukaryota; kingdom Metazoa; phylum Mollusca; class Gastropoda; order Stylommatophora; family Oreohelicidae; genus Oreohelix; species Oreohelix idahoensis. The sequence goes on along the minus strand of JAMPIV010016567.1, from coordinate 165,149 downwards.
ATAGTAGAATGTCATTGCGAGTATGTCTAATTTTAGGGGTTAGGTTCAGGTTTATGGGAAAGGTTTAGGGTTACTGCCGAATGTCACTGCTGACAAGGGCATTTGTTGCTTTGCTACTGATGATGGGTGTAACGAAAAGATCATCATTTGATTTGTATTGGTCAAATGACTTTCATTGAGATGCAAGAGATAGGATTCTTCGTTTGTTGGTTTTTTTTTTTAATTTAAAAAAAAAAATTTTTAATTTAAAAATTTTTTTTTTTTTTTAAATATTTTTTTCGTTTTTTTTCATCTTTCCATTCCTCTCTTCCTATCACATCTAACATGTACACAAACAAATTTTATATCATCAGATTCATCATTCATTTGTTTATATAAATTCCAAAAATGATAGCAATTGACCAAGAAACACAGAAACTATAGATGTTACAAGTCACCCACTATAAAAACGGGGCATTGTGAAAAAGAATGCAGCTGCAGGCGCAAATTTCCGCCAAAGAATGCAGCGTGCTAAAGGTTTAAGAAACCACACACCCCTTTAAAGCATTTAGCGGAGGACTGTAGAGGCTGAGATGCAAAGAATGAACCAGAGTTGGGGCACTGTACGAAGGATGGCCACCGACCGAGCAAGGTGGAATCAATTTGTTGTTGCCCTACAAGACGCCACCAGGCGTGATGGCCACTGACTGCTTTGACGGTCGGCGGCTAAGGATCAAAGAAGAAGAAGGCTTCTTTAAATGCTTTAAAGGGGTGTGAGGTTTCTTAAGATGTTGTAAAAGGGTGCGAGGCTTCTTTAGATGCTGTAATGGGTTGCTAGGCTTCTTTAGATGATATAAAGGGTTGCTAGGCTTCTTTAGATGCTATAAATGGTTGCTAGGCTTCTTTAGATGCTATAAAGTGGTGTGTGGTTTCTTAAGATGCTGTAAAAGGGTGTGAGGCTTCTTTAGATGCTAAAAAGGTGTGGGAGGCTACTTTAGATGCTGTAAAAGGGTGGGAGGCTACTTTAGATGCTATAAAGGGGTGTGAGGTTTCTTAAGATACTGTAAAAGGGTGTGGACGTCTAAAAGGTTAAGAACCACTGCTGTAAAGCATGGAGCTACAACTACAGCTGGTCCCCTTGCGGGAAGCCTGCCCAAAGCAGTCACATGATCTTGCTGGGGTGGTGTCTGTAGCAATTTGTTTTACATAACGAGGTTATCAACCCCAAGCGCAGCCTCGTATTAGTCACCTTGTATGACAAGCCTGAGGGTGGAGTTGTCTTATTTTTTCTTTGTCACTTCAGACACTCCTAGGAACCTGTCACTTTTGGTACCTTTCTGTCGTCTATTGTTTTCCTTTCTGTCATCTAGTGTTCTCCTTTCTGTCGTCTAGTGTTCTTTCTGTTGTCTATTGTTCTCCTTTCTGTCATCTAGTGTTCTCCTTTCTGTCATCTAGTGTTCTCCTTTCTGTCGTCTAGTGTTCTCCTTTCTGTCGTCTAGTGTTCTCCTTTCTGTCGTCTAGAGTTCTCCTTTCTGTCGTCTAGTGTTCTCCTTTCTGTCATCTAGTGTTCTCCTTTCTGTTGTCTAGTGTTCTCCTTTCTGTCTTACAACTGCCTTCTACAAACCTGTTAATTTTTATTATACATTATTTGTCTTTTACCTTCAAAGTTTAGATGGCGGACAGTCGAGATGGCCGAGACCCACAGCAGCAGCCAGACGATGATCTTAGCATCCCCCGTGCTGCACTCAACAAAATGATTAAAGAACTTCTGCCAAACATCCGAGTGGCTAATGATGCCAGGGAGCTGATTCTTAACTGCTGTACTGAGTTTATTCATTTGGTTTCATCAGAAGCAAATGATATCTGTGTGAAACAGAATAAAAAGACCATATCACCTGATCATATTTTATCAGGTATGTATCGTTGCATCTGATTCTCTAAATCTGTGATAAGAAGATGAGGACCGCAGAAAGACTATGATATTATTGTTGTGCTGTGTCGCTCTTTTTGCAGCCACTACCAAGTTGAAGAATTTGCATGTGTTGTGTAGCTGCTTAATACGTTAATACAGGTTGGTAACCCAGAATCCGAAATTCTTGGGGACAGCTGTGTTATGGTTTTCTGATTTTTCAGTTAGGATTTCACCCATAGTAGCCTAAAAACCTGCCCAGAAATCAGCCCAAGTTGCCCAAAATCAGTTCAAAAGTCAGACACAAAAATTTTCGATTTTCTGAATATTTTGGTTTTCGGGTTTTCAGACTCTGGATTACTGACCTGTGTGTGTGTGTGTGTGTGTGTATATAGATATATATATATACCGTTGCAAGAGTGCCTGAATGCTTTGATGCAGGCTTCCTGCAAGATGACAAGAGTGGGATTGTTTGGGAGCCCAACTGTCAAGATGTAATTTTGAGAAGGAGCTATGGTTGTATCCTCCTGGGTGAGCTAGGTGTCTTGGGTGAGTGTAGTGTCAAACGTGATTGCAATGTAAGTCGAGTTAAGCCGTTTGTGAGCTGCGTGTGATATTTACATGAGAGTTGAACTGTTGATTGTTATGTCATGTGACTAAAGTAGAAGTTATTATTGGCTAAACTAAGCCAGATGTGTGGACGGTTAAAATGTTGGAAGTTTGTACAAGGGGAGTTGACAGAAGTTGTGTTGAAGGGAACGGACTTGTTCCGTTGTTGCTCTTTTGTAGAAAGAGCATGTGTCTGTTTTGTGGTTTTTGTTGTTGCAAGAATCGAGACTGTTTCTAATCTCGGAAGTTGTTGCAGTGCCAGAAGTCATGTTGGCATTATTTGAGTACCAGTATGTTGTCGAGATAGATTGATAATTTCTTGTGCCTTTTATGTACCTCGTTTATATGGCATGTGCTTACTGATTATATTATGTTGAGATTGACACAGTCTTTGAGTTCACTTATGTACAGTATGGAAATCTATCCTCTATTCATCGTTGTTGTTATATTAGTAGTAACAGCAATAGTGTCGCTGTTGTCTGGGACAAATGTGTGTGTTAAGCACCTTTTGTCTCGTGACACTATCAGTGGCTCTTTTCTTTATCTGAAAAGTCCTGGGCAAGTAAGTAGGTTCATGCTGAACAAGCTCATGTGGATGAGCAGAGTTGTGGCAGTTAAGCTCATGTGAGAGGTTTAATTTGCTTAAGTGCTTGTTGAGTCTGCTGCATTCTGTTCTTAATTAGAAGACTGCTTGGCTCCATGCATCGTAGGTTCTTGATGTTAGGCTGTGATATAAGAAAATGATCACATTTGTTGTCTGGAGTTCATGAGAGTTGCACCAGCGTCTTCAACAAAAGCAACAATCAAGATGTGACAGACTTTCGTAAATGTGTGCTTGCGAATAATAGGAGGATTGAAGTGTTACAACAAATTTCACTAATGTGGAACTGATGACAAGAACTAGATAAGTGCCAGTGGAACAAGAGATGAGATGACAGCGCTGGAGATGGACAGGATGCACATTGAGGAAGCTTGTTGATGGTATGACCAGGTAGTCCTTGTTTTGGAGTTCTCAGGGTAAGAGAGGCAGAGGTAGATCCCAAAACATCACACGGAGAAGAGAACTGGAGACAAATGAAAATGGTGAGGGTGACATTTAAAGAGCTTGAGCTTGATGGCACAGGACAGAAGGATTTGGCCAGTGATTGGTAAAGCCTTTACTACTGAGAGCTCAAACATAACAAATGATTCATTGTCATTTATTTTATATTTATTTTATTTAGTTCTCTTCTGCTTTGTTTACTGTTGTCGTTCGTCTGTTCCTGATGAAGGCCTTGTGGCTGTAACCGAGGCAGTTTTATTTGTCCTAGTGAGACACATTAATGTTGGGTTGAGCTAAATAGGTAATGGAATGAGGACAAAGAAATGGCCTGTTTTACTACTGCAAGGCTCTGAAACAACTTCAAAGAGGAATGGCTGAACTGATGGGCAAAATGGTCTACTGGATGTGCCTTGTATAAATAAATGACCCATCCCAACAACAAAAAATGACAACATCATTTACCTACAATGCTTGGAGCAGAGCACAATCTTCCAACTTAAAACAGAACACACGAAACTCAACAAGCACTTAAACAAATGAAACCCCACACATGACCTAATTGCCACAACTGTCTCCAATGTATAAGACGGTTCACCATGTGCTGCTCACTTGCCCAGGACTCTCCACAGAAAGAAGAAAGCTATTACTGGGCTCCCCAACAACCACAAACACTCTATACAGCACCACTCAACATCTACAGAACACATGTGCCAATTCCTGAACTTGGCATTGGTTGTGACAGAGTTACAAGCTCAGCAACCCTAGTTAATCAACAACAAGGTCTTTTATCAGAGGCAAACAAACAAAAAGAAAACACACAAGTGAGAACCTTAATGCATAAAAAAATTCTTTTTTCATAAAATGAGCAACAAATGGAAACTTGGTTGTCACTCTGGTAAAAGCCCTGTGTAGTTCGGGGGGGGTGTTGGTCTCTGAAGAAATAAATAAAGAAAAGACCTACTGTACCCTCAGGCATGTCACACAGAGCGACTAATATGAGTTTGTGCAAGGAGGTTGGCAACCTCATCATGTCAAATGAGGTGCAGCAGAAACCACCACTACAAGCATGTGAATGCCGGTGCCACCTTCCTGCAAGAAGACCATCTGAAGTGGTGGCTGTATGTGCCGCAAGGAGCACAGAGGAAATTGATGATGATAGAGAAGAGAACTGGATACAGAAGCGAAAATGAGGCACCACTCTTAAAGTTTGATCCTTTAAATTTACAAAGAAATGGTCTGTTCCAATCCAGGTTTATGAAGGCACTGCTCATGAACTTTGATGCTTAAAATTTGCTAAGATATGGTCTGTTCCAATCCAAGTTTATGAAGGCACCACTCTTAAAGTTTGATGCTTTAAATTTACTAAGATATGGTCTATTCCAATCCAAGTTTATGAAGGCACCGCTCATGAACTTTGATGCTTAAAATTTGCTAAGATATGGTCTGTTCCAGTCCAGATTTAGGAAGGCACTGATCACGAAGTTTGATGCTTTAAATTTACTAAGATATGGTCTGTTCCAATCCAAGTTTATGAAGGCACCTCTCATAAAGTTTGATGCTTTAAATTTAATAAGATATGGTCTGTTCCAATCCAAGTTTATGAAGGCACCACTCATAAAGTTTGATGCTTAAAATTTACTAAGATATGGTCTGTTCCAATCCAAGTTTATGAAGGCAAGTTGTTAATCTAAGTCATTGACATTTGTTTCCTTTAGCTCTTGAAAATCTGGGTTTTGGTGCATACAAAAATGAGGCCAAAGCTGTTTTAAAAGAGGCCAAAGCTGTTGCAGCCAAGAAGAGAAGAGGAAGCTCAAGGCTGGAAAATCTGGGCATCCCAGAAGAGGAGCTACTTAGGCAGCAACAAGAATTATTTGAAAAGGTTTGGCTTGTTCATAATTAAGCAGTGCTTGTACTAAACACAACCTTAATATATAGTATTACCTTCAATAGTTCCCAGGGGTCTGTGGCGAGACAAAGAAAGAATTTGACTACTGCTCCATCTGACGTGTCAGATGAAATGAATGTGCCTGTGTTAACAACGAGCATGTTCATTCCGATAAGAATATGACGCCCAAATATACTCAGGCACATCAGGGAAGTGACGTCTGCCCAATTTTATGTTAAATATGTGTAGACTTGGTGTTTTTAATTAACCTTTAGCACGCTGCATAAAAATTCAGAAAACTTGCCCAACCACTGCATTCTTTTTCACAACGCCCCATTTTTATAGTGGGTGACTTGTAAATTCTATAGTTTTTTTGTTTTTTGGTCAATTGCTCTAATTTTTAGATTGTATAGAAATGAATGAATGATAAATCTGATGATATAAAATTTGTTTGTGTACATGTTAGATGTGATAGGAAGAGAGGAAAGGAAAGATGAAAAAAACGAAAAAAATAAAAAAAAAATATAAATAAAATTTTTTTTTTTTAATTTTAAAATTAAAAAAAAAAAATTAAAAAAATGACCAACGAACGAAGAGTCCATATCCCTTGCATCTCAATGAAAGTCATTTGACCAATAGAGCAATACAAATCAAATGACGATCTTTTCGTTACACCCATCATCAGTAGCAAAGCAACAAACTCCCTAGCCAGCCGTGACATTCGGCCGTAATCCTATTTTTTTCCGATATTCCTAATCCTAACCCCGAAAATTATACATACTTGAAAGGCCATTTTACTTTCGTTTCCATCTCAGCCATCAAACATATTCTGAGAACCGATTTCAGCGCTTATAAAGACAAAAATTTCATCCCCACCGCATGGCGTCAGAATCCAATAAAATTAGAGCGAAATGGCCGCGTGTCTGATGCCGATTCATTTCGATTTAAAAAATTTACAAAAAATAAACGCGGATACACCCATCACTTTTTTAAGATCGGAAACGGAAGCTAACTCTCTTGCAAATAAAATTACAACTTAACATCCGGGGCTGAAAATCACGTGTACACAAGTCCTCATGCTAGAAACGGTGACAGCCGCAAGGCGACTAATATCGCCTCCAGCTGGCAGAACATAGGTTGCGTTTAGCGAGATGTCTCGCCGGCAGTGTGCTAAAGGTTAAGACTAGTTAACTGCCAATTTTATGTTAAAAATGTGTAGACTTTGTACTTTTATTTAAGACTAGTTATCTGCCAATTTTTTTTTTTTGTAGATTATGTAGACTTTGTGCATTTAATTAAGACTAGTTAACTGTCAATTTTATGTTAAAAATATGTAGACTTTGTACTTTTTTTTTAGACTAGTTAACTGCCAATTTTATGTTAAAATTATGTAGACTTTGTGCTAATGTTAAATGTCTTGTTAACTGTAAACTTTGTGTTACCATCCAATCATTTTTTTTTTACTTTTGTGCTGTGATTTAATGGCTTTGATTGCAAACTTTTAGAATAGAAGGATTGTTGTGATATGACAAAATCACTAAAGTGTACTGAAGACAAGAACCAGACAAGTGCCAGTGGAAAAAGAGATGAGTAGAAAACGCTGATGATGGATAGGACACACATTGAGGAAACCTGTTGAAAGCATTACAAGGCAGTCCTTGTTCTGGAATCCTCAAGGAAAGAGAGGTGGAGGAAGATCAAAGAATACATGGAGAAAAGAACTGGAGATAAACATGAAGGGGATAAAGAACACATGAAAATACCTTGAGCTGATGGCACAAGACAGGAAAACGGCATACGTTAGTTGAAGGCCTATGCTCCTTGTGGAGTTAATGATTGTGCAAACTTTTTATCACAATTTCAACATCTGTTGACTGTTCTGCACGACCGGCTTTCCATCTCTTCAGGCCAAGCAAGAACAGGCTCTTCTAGAACAGCAACAGTGGATGCAAATGCAGCTAGCTTTGCAGCAACAGCAGCAGCAGCAGCAACAAAGGCAACAACCAGACGAGAACGACGACTACTCATAGCACAACAGCGTACCAAGAAGCTGATGGAAGCACAGTTTATTATTGTGAGGGTGTTTGATTACTAGGGTGGCTGATTGGCGGTTATGCGCATTTTGTATGTTGTAAGTTCTGTATGTATTATAATTTGTGAATTCATTGTACATATGTTGTATAATTCGGCTGAGTGAAGCATTTAGTTTATTTAGTATCATGTATGAGCTTCCTGTAACCTAAGCGGTAAGAGCACTTTCCTCATTAGGACAGTTAACTGGATTCTGGGATCACAACCTGGTAGTATCGCGCTCCAATCTACACAGCTTGGATGCCTGACCCAGCTAGTGAATTAGGGAAGGCAGAGGCCGCAAGGAAGGGAACAGTTCACCCCGCCTCATAAGAAGCTGAACCTAGTATTGTGAAGTCTCTAGCACTTTACTCCCCATAGTTTCTGCTGGGACTACCTTTCCCTATTTGTAGTGTCATGAGAATAGGAGTTCGTGCACTGTGCTGAGATCCTCCTTGTGTCATCTAAGTGAGGAGATCGGAGCACTGATGGAGTTGTCCGTGTACAATGAAGATAGTCCTTAACTCTTGCAGGCCGGAATTTTTTCATCAGTTTTGCCAGAATTATTTTTGTACCTTAAAGCAGTACCTTTATAAATTCTAAAGTTTCTGAGTTATTACACAACAAAGACACACATATTATACATCACAGTAAAGATAAATGAATGTAGAATTAGAATATGAAGGATTTTTAGTGATATTCTACATATAGTATTCAGTTATGAGTCATAATGAAAATACGGAACAAATTTCACAGAACACAAAAGTGACGTTCCCAACGTCGTTTCGGCTTCTAGGGGTTTTGTGGATGTACGCTACCAGCGTCGTTCCGGCCTTTAAGAGTTAAAACCAAACCATGAGAATAAGAATGGCCAAAGAGCTACATTCAACAACATAAGACACGTACTAACATCTAAACAACTCACAAATTGAAACTGAGAATCATCAAATGATATATATACTTCATTACTGTATGGTGTAGAAATATGGACATGGAGCAAGCAATTAGAGGAAAGAATTGATGCCTGTGATATGTGTATATACAGAAGAATAGGGCACATCTCACGGAAAGAGAAGATAACAAATAAAGAGGTTCTAGAAAACATAGCAATGAAAAGAGAATAAATGAAGGAAATAAAAACTGTATAACTAAAATATGTTGGCCATGTACAAAGATAATAACATCTTAATGCAAGACCGTAACAGAAGGGAGAGCTGAAGGCAAACGTGCAAGAGGAAGATAGCGCTATAAGTGAGAAGATAACATCAAGAGATGGACAGGCAAGAGTCTATCAGAGTGCACCATCAAGACAAGAGACAGAATATGTTGGCGATATATTGCAGCCGACCTTCATTGTGAAGATGACATCTGATGATGATGTTTTTTTTCCTTACGTTGTTGAGGCTTACACTTTCTAAAGGATGGGATAGTCTGTCCCAGGCCCAACAACTGGAGTCAGAACTGAAAGTGGTGAGGAAGATGCAGAAAGACCTTGAGCTGATCACACAAGAAAGGGGGACTTGGCCTACGTTTGTGTTGTGGAAGGCCTATGCTCCTTGGGGAGCTGAAGTGTAATGAATGCTCCCTTAGATAGGTTGTAAGAGGCAACTAACACAAGGTTTGGGCTGGCAGCCTCATCTTGTTAAACAATTTGCTACATAAACCACAACTACAATAGCACATGCATGTTATGGTGCAGGCTTCTGCAAGCGAGCTAGCTTTAGATGTGGCTCTATGCTTCGCAAGGAACAAAAAAGGGAAATAATGATACTCAGACTGTAGATGGCGGAGCAAGCAAAGACATCAACAACAGAATGAATAAAGCAAGAACAGCCTTTGTTAACCTAAACAACATTTGGAAGTCCTCTCAGTACAGCACAAACACCAAATTAAGATTATATGAGAGCTGTGTACTTTCTTTGGTGTGGAATGCTGGATAGTAACAGAAAAGGAAATGTCGAAATTGTCCTCTTTCCACACAATGTGCCTAAGGAAAATTCTCTGAATCTTTTGGCTGAATACCATCACCAACCAAGAACTGCTTACTCGGAGCAACCAAGAAGGCATGCACACCATCATAGCTGGAGTTTGGTTGGCCATGTCCTCAGAAGAGACCCTGGTGCCTGTTAACCTTTAGCACGCTGCCGTCGACATATGTCGACGAAGGTAACCTATGCTCTAACCGCTGTTGTCGACATATGTTGACTGCGGATATTGTCGGATAAATGATTTATAATGTGTGTGCACGTGATCTTAACCCCGGATGTCAAAATTGACTCTTCTGTGAAAGAGGTTTAGCTTCCGTTTCCGATCTCCTTTAGTAATGGGTGCATCCGCGTTTATTTTCTGTGAATTTTTTTAATCGAAATGAATCGGCATCGAACACGCGGCCATTTTCGTTCTAATTTTATTGGATTCTGACGCCATGCGGTGGGGATGAGATTTTTGTCTTTATAAGCGCTGATATCGGTTCTCAGAATATGTTTGATGGCTGAGATGGAAACGAAAGTAGAATGGCTTTTCTAGTATGTAAAATGTTAGGGGTTAGGATTAGGATTTATAGGAAAGATTTAGGATTAACGGCCGAATGTCACTGCTGACGAGAGCGTTTATTCCTTTGCTACTGATGATGGGTGTAACGAAAAGATCGTCATTTGATTTGTATTGGTCTATTGGTCAAATGACTTTCATTGAGATGCAAGGGATATGGACCCTTCGTTTGCTGGTTATTTTTTTTAATATTTTTTTTTAATTTTAAAATTAAAAAAATTTTTTTTTATTATTTTAAATTTTTTTTTCGTTTTTTTTCATCTTTCCTTTCCTCTCTTCCTATCACATCTAACATGTACACAAACAAAATTTATATCATCAGATTCACCATTCATTTATTTATATAAATTCCAAAAATGATAGCAATTGACCAAGAAACACAAAAACTATAGACATTAAGGGTCACCCACTATAGAAACGGGACGCTGTGAAAAAGAATGCAGCTGCAGGCGAAAATTTTCGCCAAAGAATGCAGCGTGCTAAAGGTTAAGGGAGATTAGAATCCTGAGTTGTATACGTTGTCTAGGTATGATTTGTTGAGATCACTGTTTATAAGGTTCAACCCCCGATCTTTGTTGTATCTGGTCATTTATAAAATTTGTAGTTCCAACGTATGTAAGTTTTATATGGAATCTTGATTAAAGTTCAACGTGTAAATAACTTGAATTATTGAAGTAACACTTCAATTGACGACATTGAAATTTATTCCATACTCGTACAAACAATAAATACTTTTGTACTTATACTCTATATAATTCTGATCATTGAACAGTAGTTACTCGTTCCATTTTTCATCCATTCAGTTCTGTTTATTGCGACAATTATTACACTTCTGAATCAACAGTTCTGGGACTATAGAACACTTTTAGTTTATACATCTGTTATGTCATCTATCGAGGAATTAATCATCCCGAGCATGTCGCTTATTATAGCTGGGGCAGTTCCGACAGCCCATGAACACTTGATATATATATATATATCTATTAAACACACTTGCCTGAGCGGAAATATAAGTGGCAGTGCCACACTTTCCCAGTGACACAATAGTAACACTGTCATACACAGCTGAACGCTAACATCTTTACAATCCCTTTTCCTTTTTTCGTCATCCTTCATTACCTTTTCTCACTCAGCAACGCCACAACGCACTTTTCTATCGTTCAAGTATTTACTTGAGATATGACATGGTGTGCAAAAAAATCTAGACAATAATAAACACCGCGATTTAATTTCACACCATGAAGTGACCTCAACAGTGCCATCACAAGAACAGATATGCTATGGACCTCTAAAGGAAAGTGAAAGAGAGGCTGACCAGAAACAACTTGGCGGAGAACAGTGGAGGCCGAAATGCAAAGAATGAACCAGAGCTGGGGGACTGCATGAAGGATGGCCGCCGACCAAGCAAAGTGGAAGCAGTTTGTTGCTGCCCCACAAGATGCCACCAGGCGTGATGGCCACTGACTGCTTTGACAGTCCGCGTCTAAGGATCAATGAAGAAGACTGTACGGTGCCTGGGAGACTGATTTGCAGTAATGTGCTTGTTGCATCTTGTTGAAAAGTTGTTCATGTTTTACAGTGTCCTCAGCCCCTTATCTGAAATCCCTTGGAGCCAGGATTTGTTTTGTAAAATGGAATTTTTTAGAACAGTACTCCGGTAACGCCATAGCAGTGTCTGTGACAGCATTCCATCTGCACACGCGTTAATATTTCAGAAATTCTTCTTATATATATATATATCTTATAATCTTAATTGTTTATTGTTATCGTGTAATGTTAAAAATGTAACTGTTTTATAATTAACTAGCTGTAAGTACCCGGCTTTTCTATTAATGGTTTATGGAACTTCTGAAAACATAACCGTTTTTATAAGTAACTAGCTGTAAGTACCTGACTTTGCCCTGGTTTTCTAGTAATAGTTTATGGAACTTCTGAAAATGTAGAAAATCAAAGTATAATATTTTGATGAATTTATCTTACTAACTTAGTCATTTCCCTTCTACCGTGAGGTGTAGAGGTTTGGAAGAGAGAGCGCCAGACTATCCTATCGGCTGTCTTCCTCCTGGCCTGGTTCCATTCCAGTCCTCGGTCCTTCAAAGATTGTCTAATGTTGTCCTCCCAGCGGACTCTGGGTCATCCTGGGGGTCTGGATTCCTGGCTCTTTGTTTCCCATGCTTGATGAATTTATCACGGACATTTTTAAATTTTAGGACAGTTAAAAATGTACAATTCTGAAAAACTGGTATTAAGAAAATATTTCAAACTTTGGGCAATTCATCATCGTCCTAAAGTGGCAACCTATATAATGTCAAATGCAACTATACTGTATTGTTTGGGTTACTGTTGTATTATAGTGGCCCATCAATAATAGAATGTGTGTTTTTGGTCTCCCTCCTGTCTTACCCTGGGGCTTCCATGACAAGGACTGCCTTGTAATGCTCTCTGTAGGTCTTATCTGTGCAGCTGTCTCCTTAAACCCGTCGGGGTCAAGTCATGCTTGAGTAATGCTTGTTGGTGGTTAGAGCTGGTCAAATTTCGAATAAGGGATTGAGGACCTGTGTTTCCGGTATATGAATTTATTGTACATATGTTCTGTAGTATCTATCCAGCTGTAAATGGGTACCTAACTTTGCACTTGATTTAGGGAAGGGACCTGATCACCCCCACTTCTCGGTGTTGGACCTAGTATGGTGAAGTCTCTAACACATCATTCCCCTACGGCAGTATCTGAAATGTGACTACCTTTGCCTTCTTTGTTCAGTAGTTACGGCTGAGTGAACCATTTGGTGTATTTAGTATCATGTATCTTCAGGTTCCATTATTTTTTCAGATAGAATATTATTGTAAATATTTTGGTGTTGGCTGCTGGATAATTTCTTCAGGTGTTGAGAGAATAAAGTTTAAAGGTCACACAGATATTTTGTTTTTGTTGTTCTTTAACTAGAGCTGCTGAGGTTAACGACCTTGCTCAGCCAATACCAAGGTAAAGAATTTGCATGTGTTCTGAAGCCGGTGAGTGGTTCTGTATCATCATTTTCTCTTTCACGCCTTATGGGGGAGCTGTGCTGGTGTAATGGTTACCACACTGCGCTGGTGATCAGGTGATCCACGTTCAAGCCCTGGCGAGGACATTTGAGAAAGTGTCGTCGACTGGGACTTGAACTGGAATAATTCAAGCCCTGGCAAGGACATTTGAAGAAATGTCATTGACCAGGGACTGGAATAACCTGAACGGCTCCTGAGCCGACCCAGCTCTAATGGGTACCTCCAAAATCGGCGAGTATCTGCCTGAATGGCGAGAGGACACCTGACATTGTACAGGGAAAAAAGGGATACTCACGTAAAATCAGTCTCAGGTTAGACATTAACCGGAGATTTTGCCTTGAGTAATAGCGGGCGTATGATAAAAATGTTTTTTTTTTAAATCCTTATGGAACCACTACTTCAGCGGGTCCCCTTGCAGGAAACCTGCACAGAAAACATTCATGTTCTTGCAGTGGCTTCTGTAGCTATTTATGTTACATGATGAGACTGCCAGCTCGAAGCACAGTCTCATATTAGTTGCCTTGTATGACATGCTGAGGGAGGAGTAGTTCTGTTCTTTGTTTTATTAGAGGCCCCTTCCCCCCGGGGCCTACACAGGGCTGGTCTTATATAGAGTATTTGTGATTGTTGGGGAGCCCGGTAACAGCTTTCTTCTTTCTGTGGAGAGTCCTGGGCAAATGAGCAGCACCTGCTGAACTAGCTCATATGGATGGGTACTGCTGCGGCAATTAGAGTTACGTAAGGGGTTTCATTTGTTTAAGGAGGTCACAGTTTTGTAACGTGGAGCCATCTATAGTGTTTTCTGGGTTCAAAACATTAAAATTTATTAATGAGACTTGTGAATGTCCGATTGGCTGAGTGGTTAGAGCACTGGCCTCTCACTGTTAATGTGCCAGGTTCGAAACATAGTATCATCCCGCTCCAGTTTACCTAGCTGTAAATGGGTTCTTTGCTATGCTCGAGTTTGGGAAGGAAAAGTGTTAGAGACCACTCTGCTAGGTCCTGCATCAAGAGATGTAGTGACTAGTTCCCTTCCTCGCTGCCTTTTCCTTCCCTAACTCATTATACAGGAGTGAAAATGATGAGGAAGACAAGGAAAGAATGTGAGTGGACGGCACAGGACAGGAAGACTTGGCATGTGTTTGTTGAAGGTCTATGCTCCTTGGGGAGATAAAGGATATTGACTGATAAATAGGTAAAGGATCCCGTTACACGCCCATTGAGGCATATTGGGAATATGGTGTTAGGCCCATATTTTCTTGACCGTCAGCACACTAGGGGTGATGTGGTCAGCATCACGCCGGCCGCCTTAACCTTCCAAGAGTTGCTCTGGTACCCATTTGGGGCTGAGTCGACCCAGGAGCCGTTTGTGGCCTAAAAAAATCCCACCTCATCTGATAAATAAACAGTTAATATTTTTTTTTTATGTACAAAGGGAAAGAGGAGTTTAAAAAGCAACAATCTTGAAATTTTACATTTAAAAAATGTGACAGAACAATCAAACACATGATAATTTTTTTTTTTTATTGTGTCCAAATCGAATATAGTTTCAGAAAATGATTTGAAACAGAATGCCCATCAAAACCTGATAGAAGATACAGCATAGAACAAACAGTTAACTATATGTTATCAGGTTGGTTAGTTTTTTTTTACAATCATCTTTTAGCCTTCATGTTCCCAGTAGAGTATTGGCCGGCTGTTGTTGCTGACCACTGATTTCTATGTAGAACTTTCCTCTATACTAATGACTTTGGCCTCCCAATTGTTTTGGCTTATTCTTCCACCATTCTTCATGCTCTCTTTGGCCTTCTCATTCTTCTTTTCCCTTGTGGGCTTGTTTAACTTTTTAAAAAAAAATACTAGGCTAATGCACAGGGCTATGTGCAGTCATCACTGATTAACACACACATATGGACAATATAACATCAGAAGCAAAACTAGAATATTAAGAACATGTCTCAATGAATGAGTTACCCTTCATCATCAGCAGTCATCTCCACAACAAAGGTCGGCTGTAATGTATCTCTAACATCTTGTCTTGGTGGTGCACTCTGATAGACTCTTTCCTGTCCATCTCTTGATGTTATCTTCCCACTTATAGCGCTGTCTTCCTCTTGCACGTTTGCCTTCAACTCTGCCTTCTATTATGGTCTTCTGCAAGGTGTTATGTCCTTTTACATGGCTAAAATATTTTTGCTGTCTAACTTTGATCTCCATTAGTTCTCTTTTCATTCCTATAATTTCTAGGACCTCTATTTGTTTTCTTCTCTTTCCATGAAATGCACCCCCATTCTTCTGTATATCCACATCTCATGGGTCTCAGTTCTTTCTGCCAGTTGCTTGTTCAGTGTCCACGTTTCTGCACCATACAGTAAAGAAGACTATACATAACACTTGATGATTCTCAGTTTTGTTCGTGAGTTACTTTTTGAAGATCACCAAAGCAAATGTACGAAGATGAAGGTAAACTGCAAAATTAAACAAATGCACATAATTCAAGTTGTGGAAGAAAAGATACAACATGAAGATCAGCAGATCACCTGGCCTGTTTAACGTACATAACATCCTCAAGGTTAAATAGGTTCCAGAGTGTCAAGTGCGTATAAAGTTTTTTACTACAGAAAATAAAATGAATGACCTGAAGAGAAATTGAAAAATAAAAAAGGTATAAAAAAAGCCAGTGACATATGTATGGAAAATAAACAACAGCTGAACATAGCAAACGACAGTTGATAACTACAGGTCTATATTCTTTTATCTGAAAACACATTTTGGCAACTTTGAGCTATTTTTTAACGTGATTTTGCCGACATTTGAAAACCAAAAACATCCAGTTTCCAAAACATAGCTGTCCTCAAGGATTTTGGATAGAAAGATGCAGACCTGTAGTGTTACCGTAGCAACAGTATGGCATCAGTGTCCAATGTGGTTCTTACCCAGAACACAGAAGAGAAAAATCACATCATGCTAAATCAGATGTTGAAGAAGAGCAGTTAATGTTACCAGGAGAGACAGAATGTGAAATGATGACATCAGACACATTATAGGAACTACATCCTCCATCAAATATATATTTTAAAAAAACATAAAATAAAGTGGTTTGGCCGTCATGAGGCCTGGTATATTACTTTTACATGCCTACAAAAGAATAAGATCTGGTTTTGGAGCATGAGGAATACCAGGAGGCAGACGGAAAGACAATATTACAGACATCCAACATGGAGGCTGGCTCACACTGTGACACATTTGGCTCAAGACTAAAAACTTCAGCTCCCTACCATGCTTCATGGCAAAAAGTGACCACAGTAAGAAACAGGACAATTGAGTTCAGGTCCATTTGTGGCAAGATGACCAAAGTAAGAAACAGGACAATGGTAGTTCAGGTCCATTTGTGATAAGATGCCCAAAGTAAGAAACAGGACAATGGTAGTTCAGGTCCATTTGTGGCAAGACTAGACTAATTTATGAAAATGTCTATAATTATGTGAAATCAAACTGAAAACCTCTTTTCCATACAACCTTCGCTAATCTACATAAAAATTCATAATTATTTTGTCAGCAATTAACTACTTTAAGCTGCAAAAACGTAACATTATAATATTAATTTCTTAACTCGTAAAGGACGGGAGTGTCCAGTATTCAGGGCCGATTTTCCAAGACACTCATAACAGAAGCTGGTTTTAGGAGTGGTATATTTTAACTAAGTTTTTGTTTCGTGTTGTTCCCGTTTGATATTTTATTATCCTCGTTCAGGAATATGTTAACTAGGGCTGTTGAGCTTCTCGCTCTTTAGCAGCCAATACCAAGTTGAAGACTCCTTGGTATTATCTACACTGTAGATCTAGGCTTTTATTGTGGCTTTTCTGCCATTCTGAAACATGTTGAGTTGATGTCATGAGCTCGAGTTTCTCTGGCTTGACCGGCATTTAAAGGATTATCACATCTGGTTCCAAGCTAGGAGGAAGAAGCGCGTAGCACACTGTGCATTACCTGCCATCCAAGGGGGCTCTCCAAATACGCAGAGCTAAAATACTATGCTCTGGTTCTGGGCTCTCCCAAGGAATCGCCACGTCCTACACAGAGCCAGTTCTCAGCTCACCCTGCCTATAACTGGGTCCAAAGTGAGATTTTTTTCTTCATGCAGCCAACTAGGTAAAAGCCAGAGTTATGTCTGGGGCTCAAGAGACTCCTCCAAGCTTAGTGTGCAGTGCTGGGTTCTCAACAAGTTTCACCACAGGGGGAACCCCTGGAAGTGTGTGGATGATTTCAAGAGTCAATGAGGGCATAATTAGCCTCACAGACAAAGGTTCACTTCCACATATGTATACTAGAGCATTGTGCTTAACTGGTGGTCATATAAGGATGACTCCAGATATGCCTTCATTCAGGAATTTGTAACTATATGAATTTTTATTTTTTCAAACTTGGAAAGAACTGACACTACAGGTATACCTCGGAGATATTGCGGGTTAGGTTCCAGACCACCGCAATAAAGCGAATATCGCAATAAAGCAGGTCACAGCCATTTTTTGGCTTCCCATTGCATATAAAAGCCTTAAATCATGTTTACACTATGTCTATTAAGTGCGCAATAGTGCTAGGTCTAAAAAAACAATGTACTGTAAAATTTAAAATACTTTATTGCTAAAACAAATGCTAATCTTCATCATCTGAGCCTTCAGCGAATCGTAATCTTTTTGGTGATGGAGAGCCAAAATCTATCGGAAGAAGAAGGCACGTTCTAATAAATAAACATGAATAATTTGAAAAAAATGCGCAATATCTGCGAATCGCAATACAGCGTATATGAAAACTCTCTGACAATTTATTGCATCCTTTAAGAGTTAATGAGATTGTGAAATTACTGATAGTAACTTTAGAAAACTATATAACATACATTTGTTACACCACAATTAAAATGTGTGAACCTTTGTAACAACAGAAAAAATATATTGAAATTGAACAATGTTTTGAAAATGTATGTCTGATCATCACAGTGTGTCTGAAATATTGAATTCTGAGAAAGTATATATGTAAAATTTGCACATTTTTACCCAAGTTTCACCAGCTATAAATCATTTATGCCCCGTATTGTTCCCAGCAGCAGTTGGGCAACCGCGGCTGAGGTTCAAAGATGTGTGCAAAGGAGATATGAGGGAACTGGACATAAATCCAGCAACCTGGGGGGATGAAGCTGCCGATCACACCAGGTGACAATGCTCTCTATGGTGTCACCTCAGATTGGGTGAAAAGAAGCTCTCACAGCAAGCAGAAGAGAGGAGAAAACGTCGGAAGGAACACGAGGGAAAAAAGCAGCAAGGGCTGTCTATTCAGGGGCGCATTCCCATAGTTATGATTGAAGGGGTTATTATTAGTTCCCAGGGGTCTCTGATGGTAAGGTCAAGGATCCCGTTACGCGCCTATTGAGGCATATTGGGAATACGGTGTTAGGCCCGTATTTTCTTGACCACCGGCACACTAGGGGTGATGTGGTCAGCATCACGCCGGCCGCCTTAACCTTCCCAGAATTGTTCTGGTACCCAATTCATGAGGCTGGGTCGACCCCAGAGCCGTTTGCGGTCTAAAAAATCCCACCTCAACTGGGGATCGAACCAGGTTAGACATACTAACCTGAGATTTTGCCTCGAGTAATAGTGGGCATACATTTTTAAAAAAATAAATAAATAAAAAATGTTTTAAAAATTAATTAATTAAATTTAAAAAATTACAATTTTAAAAAAAGTTGAAATAAAAAAATGATGACTATGAAGAAGGGACATAATAATGACTGAAGAAGGGAAATAATGATGACTGAAGAAGGGAAAAAATGATGACTGAAGAAGGGAAAAAATGATGACTATGAAGAAGGGAGATAATGATGACTATGAAGAAGGGAGATAATGATGACTATGAAGAAGGGAGATAATGATGACTAAGAATGAATTATTTTGAGCTTTAAAAATGTAACAATTATAACGTGAAGTTTTAAATGACAATATGAAATTAACGTTAAAAAATGGAAGTAACATACATTAAAATTTTCAGACTTTCTTGCACCACCATCAAAATTGTGTAAACCTTTGTAATAGAGAAAAAATATCTTCTTCAAGTACCATGCCTAGTGGCATGGGAGATCATGTCTCTCCACAACTTCCTGTCTCTAGTACAATTTATCAATTCTGCTGTTAACTTCTTTCCATGCCATGATGTCAGACTGACCTGTATCTTCTCTTTTTGCCTTCCTCTATCTCTTTTTCCTTCTATCTTCCCTGTTGTGACGATATACTCCAGCTTCCTTCTTTTCATAACATGCCAAAAGAACGTGAGGAATAATAATACCTTCTAACATGAGGAATAAGTGTCCTGTGCACAATGGCTTCCTGCAGGACATCCTCATTACTCTTTTTAGCTCACTACGCAAGTAAATTTAACAATGTTATGGAAAGTTACGCCTGGTGTTAACAGTATCTTTCAAATGGCGAATTTTTATAAAGCATAAATACACAATTTTCTGAGAAGACAAATAAAGAATATGACAAATGTCCCCTTAGGCATGTCATTACGTGGCGACGAATATGAGACTGCGTGTGGCTGTCCACCTCATCGTGTAAAACAGATTGCTACAAATACCACAGCTGCAAAATCACATAAAGGCTTTGATGCAGGTTTCTTGCACAGAGACCAGCTTCGGAGGTGGTCCCAAGGCCCCATAAGGAGCAAAAAAAGGAAATAAATATATGCAAAATTGAAGTTAAAATTTACACATTTTTACCAAGTTTTCACCATGCAACACCTCATTTATACAGTTGAAGGCAAATAAAATATCTATTATTGTGCTACTTAGTTCCAAAAAGCTACAGATTTTCATAAATGTTTGCATGCTTAGAACAGAAGGATTGATGTGGTATGATAAGGTCATAAATGTGGAACTGATGACAAGAACCAGACAAGTGCTAGTGAAACAAGAGATGAGAAGACAACGATAGAGATGGATAGGACACACACTGAGGAAACGTGTTGATAACAATAACAGGGTAAGAGAAGCATTGATAGACCACAAACACATGGAGAAGAGAACTGGTGACAGACATGACAATGGTGAGGAAGATATGGAATGACCTGGAGCCAACGGCACAGGACAGAAGGACTTAGCATAAGTTCTTTGAAGGCCTATGCTCCTTGGGGAGATGAACAGTGAGACTGGATGTCTGAACAGTGAGACTGGATGTCTGAACAGTGAGACTGGATGTCTGAACAGTGAGACTGGATGTCTGGACAGTGAGACTGGATGTCTGAACAGTGAGACTGGATGTCTGAACAGTGAGACTGGATGTCTGAACAGTGAGACTGGATGTCTGAACAGTGAGACTGGATGTCTGAACAGTGAGACTGGATGTCTGAACAGTGAGACTGGATGTCTGAACAGTGAAACTGGATGTCTGAACAGTGAGACTGGATGTCTGAACAGTGAGACTGGATGGCTGAACAGTGAGACTGGATGGCTGAACAGTGAGACTGGATGTCTGACCTCAGGCTGCTCCACCTTGGAGATGATTAATGACGTCACCAGATGTTAATGTAATGTTGATTGAGAGTTTGATCCACAAGTAATGTGATTATAGTCGAGGATGAAAGAATCAACACTTTGGCCTGGGATTGTGTTAATTGAGCTACAGTAGCCACTACTGCACACAGGTGATCTGCTGGTAAAATGATTAACACTGGTGCCACATAATCCCTCGATGTACTGCTGCTGTTGCTGGTATGGTTCAAGAATGGCTTGGATCTGACCAGGATCAACCATGTCAAAGTTTATGTTGATGGAGCTGTTTGGCATATGTTCTTGCAAATGTTGACCATTCTCATTATTAGAGCAGGAGCTAAAATCCACAGCAGGGTAGATTTTTGAAACATCAACCATGACATTCCCAAAAGCTGTTTCATTATTCAACACCAGTGGTGGAGAACAGTTTTTCATTTGCACTACGTTTCCACTCAGTGCTTTCACATTAACCACACCTACATTGTGAAGAAAAAAAGAATACTGTAATATTAATTTACTGACGCTTGTGCCAGTGGAACAAGAGATGACAAGAACCAGACAAGGGCCAGTGGAATAAGAGATGACAAGAACCAGACAAGGGCCAGTGAAAATGGAGATGACAAGAACCAGACAAGTGCCAGTGGAACAAGAGATGACAAGAACCAGACAAGTGCCAGTGGAACAAGAGATGACAAGAACCAGACAAGTGCCAGTGGAACAAGAGATGAGAAGAAGTTGCTGGAGATGGATAGGACACACATTGAGGAAATCAAGGCAGTTCTTATTCCTGGAATCCCCAGGGTAAGTGGTATAGGGAGACCAAGGAACAACACGGAGAAGAGAAATGGAGACAGACATAACGGATGAAGAAGACATGGAAAGACCTTGAGCTGATGGCACGAGACAGGAAGTCTTGGAGGCCTTTGCTCCTTGGGGAGCATATCCTTCAACAAACTTGTGTCAAGTCATCTTGTCCTGTGCCATTTGTTCTTCTTCATCATACACTTTCAGACATCAGCTTAAATATGTTAAGTGGTCAGGTAGAGGAGGCTGGTATCTTCCTTAGAGTTTGTCAAATAAAAATGGAACAAGTGATGACCACATGTGCTTTCTCTGTTCTTCATATGTTGGGTATTATTGCAGCAGATGTTCAGCAGTCATTTTATCATTGCCACAGTTACATTCATCAGTAGTTCCTATGTTCAGCTTGCTGAATAGATGGTATCTCAATCTGTTGTGGCCTGTATGGAGTCTTCTTCCTCGTTCACCTTCAACTTCCACATTAATGACTTTAATAAAGGCAGTAGTCAGCTCAAGGTTCCTGACATCTGTAAACAGTTTTTCATGGAGAGAAGTAGGTTGTTGCCATATGCTCCTCCGTTTATTGTTGTATGTTGGCATGACTGCAGTAGATATCCGGCTGTCACAGGGCTGATGGCCACAGGTGCAGAGATCTGTTGCAACAATCCTGTGTCTGGAGTCTGAAAATAACCATTCATTGACTTGATTTGATGTAGTCCATTCAAGGTCTCTCACACGTTTTTTTTTATTCTTTCATGCCTGTCTCCAGATCTCTTCTCCATGTGTTCTTGAGTCTTCCTCTACCTGAGGATTCCAGAAAAAGGACTTCCTTGTAATGCTATAATCCGGTTTCCCTGTGTGTGTCTAATAAAATGCAAGCACCTTCAGTAAAGGTTCTATTTAGACTACTTAATTAAGTGGTCACAGAAAATGATTATTAGTTTTAACCCCCCCCCCCCTTTCCATGGAATGCTTACATTAAATAAATTATTTACTTTTTTGTTTCGGTATTTCTTTTAGATTTTACGATTTATTTGTATTATTATTGTTCTTTTTTTCTCTCATCACTGTTGTTGTTTACTTTTTCCATCTGCTTGTATCGCCCATTTGTTGTATATTTCTCATCATCGTATGTTTTTGTAGTACCTATATGTAATTCTTGTCCTTGTCACCTGTTTATAACTGTGGCTGATGAAGGGTAAAACCCGAAACATCCCTTGTTTTTTGTGAACCGTTATTTGTAAAACTGATTCAATACCGTTTTATTGGTTTAAATACTTATAATGTTTACATTACAGGGTATGTCACTCTTATAATTTACTAGTCTAAGCAGAACCTTTACAGCATCTTCTTCTTACATATAGGTGTTAATTACCAATAAGCCCCTTTTTTTTTAAAGTGATGGGGATATACAGCTAAAACATTGAAAATATCCTGGACTGAAACAAAAATCTTCAGTTCAAGACTAGAACTCTTGTTATAACTGTTCAATGATAGTTGTGGCTAAGTATTTAAGTTGTGCCAATAAGTTTAGAAGTATACAGAATTATTTTGTCACTTGCCAAGGCAGAATTGTTGTATGTTCAGAGTGATTGAAAATTCCACTGCTATTATTAAATATTTAAATCCTCAATTGTATCTTATTATTCTTGTTGTTGTTGTTGTTGTTGTTGTTTAACTAGGACTGTTGAGCTTCTCGCTCTTTTACAGCCAAGACAAAGTTGAAGACTCCTTGGTATTATCTACACTGTCATCATCATCATGTGACGTATTCTTTCCAGAACGTTGTCTCCATTACAGCTGCTCTGAACGCATCACGATTCTGGGCAAGTCGACCTGCATCAGCCAAAGACAAGTTCAGACTCTCTGTGATGTCCTGGGTCCACCGTCGTCTAGGTCGACCCCTTCCCCTTTTTCCAGGGACCATGCCTTCCATCACTGTTTTTTCCAGACTATTATGTCTTTTTATATGACCGAAAAAATTTCAGCTTCCTTATTGCGATGGTATTTAGGAGCCAATGTTCCTGTACGTTTAGTGAGTGCAGTACTTCTCTGTTGGTCTTTTTTTCTGTCCAGGGTATTCTCAACATCCTTCTGTAGCATTTCATTTCGAATGATGTAATCTTTTTTGCAACTGTTTTATTGAGTGTCCAAGTCTCGCAGCCGTATGTTGCTACTGGGAATATACATGCTCTGATCAGTTGTAACTTTGTTTCTTTGCTTGTGCCTTGCCATAGGTTTTTCATCTGTATTAGCTTATGTGAAGCAATTGCAAGTCTTCTTTTAATTTCTACTGCACAGTCGCCAGAGCTGTTAATGATTGATCCTAAGTATTCGAATTCATTGACACTTTCCAGTTCTTCGTTATCAATTTCAATTTCTGGTTTGGTCTTTACTTTGTCTGTTGTCAATACTTTGGTCTTCTTGGTGTTTAGGTATAGATTCTGGGCCTCGCTGTGTTTTTTGGTGGACAGAAGTAATTGTTCAAGTCCTTTTGGGTTGGTCGATAGGAGGACTGTGTCGTCAGCATATCTGATTTCCGGGATCTGGTACCCGCCGATGTTAAATGAGTCAAACTCTGTGTGTTCTTGGTCATCTCTTACGTTTCTCATGATATTCTCGGCATAAATGTTAAACAGGTAAGGGGAAAGGGTACAGCCTTGTCTTACTCCTTTCTGTACTTCAAACCATTCTGATGTTTCCCCTCTATTCTTACGGCTGCCTGTTGTTCTTGGTACAGCAGTGCGATGAGTTGTATAAGGTGGTTTGGAAATCCCATATTTTTTCATAATAGCCCATAACTGCTGATGTTGTACACAATCGAAAGCTTTGGTGTAATCAATGAAACAAGTATGTAGGTCAACGTTGAATTCTCTACACTTTTCTATGATGATCCTCATGTTGAATATATGATCTTTGTTTATTTCCGTATACATTTCTTGACAGTACTCCTTCCATCTGTTCAGAATATCTTTACGTTCTGTTAGAGTGTCGCCTTTCTTGTCGTTTATTGCTCGGGGTGATGATTTAAAGTTGCTGTTTTTCAATGTTCTTACTTCAGAAAACATATTCTTACTCAATCCCTGTTCGCGCATTTCCTCTATTTTCCTGCAGGTGTCGTTTATGTATTGTTGTTTGTCTTGTCTGACTCGTTTTTTAATCTGCTTTGTGTATTCCTTGTACAACTCCTGATTTTCTGTATCTTTTTTGGACTTCATTTTTCTTCTCTCTACCACCAACTTCAGTGTTTCGTCTGAGATGTATTCTCGTCTCTTTATACTTCTTTTAGGAATTAACCTCTGTGCATTTGTAATATATACATCTCTGATGTTATTAGCAAGTTCATCTGGTGTCATTTCCTCCTGTACTGCCATAAGAATGTCAAATTTGTTCTGAATATCGACACTGTACTCTTCTGGTATGGCGCTTGTGTCATAACGTATTACTTTGTCGCTTGTAACGACTTTTTTCAATTTGATCTTGAAGTTTGCAGCAAGAAGTTCATGGTCGGAGTCACAGTCTGCTCCTGGGAACGTCTTGATGGATGAGATACAAGATCGCCACCTTTGTTGTATTAAGATATAATCTATTTGGTTCTTGCTTTTTCCGTCCGGTGACGTCCATGTATATAGTCTTCTAGGGTGTTGCATAAAAAGAGTATTCGTGATGACTAGGTTGTTTTCTAGGCAGAATGTTGTCAAGCGTTCTCCTCTCTCATTTCTCTGGCCCAATCCATAACTTCCTTTCACTCTTTTTTCATGTTCTAATCTTTCGTTTCCAACTTTGGCATTAAAATCTCCCATTATTATCCTAATATCTTGCTTATTTGCTTTCTCTAATGCATTTTGTAGTTCATTGTAAAAATCTTCAATTTCCTGTTCTTCAGCAGCTGCTGTTGGCGCATATGTTTGTATAATTGTGATGTTCTTTCTTTTTCCTTTCAGTCTGATTGTGACAATGCGGTCATTTATGGGATTATATCCTAATAGGGAGGCAGCTGTCCTTTTAGACAGGTAGAAGCCGACGCCGCTCTGACCTCCTCTCTCTTTGCCTGAGTATATGAATGTTCCTCCTGATGGAATCGAAAAGTGTCCCTGGCCCGACCATCTGTGCTCTGAGATGCCCAGGATATCGATGTTTAGCCTTTCCATCTCGTTCTTCACTATGTACTGTTTTCCTTGGTATAAGCTTCTGACGTTCCATGTTCCTATTTTGATTATTTTTCTAAGACCGATGACATGGTTTTCCGTGGTAACACAGTCAGGCTTTTGGCCGTCATCACGATTACCTGTACTGACGCTGCCAACGATCTCTTCCCCAGTTAAATATGATCTGCCTGGCCTGGGGGCCTCACCACCAGATCTTTGTGTAGTATTCAGATTAGCCATTATGGATTTCTTGGCATTGTACATCCAGTAGTTTGCCATTGCTTTCTGGATGGTTCTGGCCGCTTACCATTACAGTCCATGGTGCGCCCTCAGCCCGATACCAGGCCTTTCCAACTCCTGCCCTAGAAGCCGTTGTCAAAATATTATTGATCATCCGCCCGTTCGGCCAGCAGTTGTGTGTACTGTTTAAGGGGGACCTCCCTTTTTCAATTTACTCATGTAGTTTGGCCGGCCAGTCAAAGCCGTTGCCCGGGGGGTGGCGCTGCCGTACACAAGCAGACTCGAGGAGCCATACATGAGCTGAACTGGAGTGGGGGAACCAAATAGGATCCAGGCCATCCTCAAAAAGAGGAAGTGACTGCCTCTCACCGTGAGGTACTATCCCTTACACACTCCAGCCCTACCCCCCATCTACACTGTAGATCTAGGTTTTTCCTGTGGCTTTTCTGCAATTCTGAAACGTGCTGAGATGAAATCATGAGCTCCAGTTTCTCCAGCTTCACTTGCATTTAAAGGATCATCACATCTGGTCCCAAGCTAGGAATAAGAAGTGCATGGCATACTGTGCATTCTCCACCATCCAAGGGGGCTCTCCAACTATGCAGAGCTAAAATACTGTGCCCTGGTTCTAGACTCTCCCAAGGAATTGTCACGTCCTGCACAGAGCCACTTCTCAGCTCCCCCTGCCTACCACTGTGTCCATAGTGAGATCCTCCTGCATGCAGTCAACCAAGTCAAAGCCAAAGAATCACGTCTGGGGCTCAAGTGACTTCTCTAAGCTTAGTGTGCAATTCTGGGTTCTCAACGTGTTTCACCACAGGGGGAATCCTTGGAAGTGTGTGGATAATTTCAAGAGTCCATGAGGGTGTAGTTAGCCTCATAGAGGTTCAATTCCACATAAGTATATAGTAGCATTGTGCATAGCTGGTGTCATATAACGATGACTCCAGATATGCCTCCATGCACACTTGTATCTTATGGATATCACCATCAGCTGCCTTCCCCACAATGAAGGTCAACTGCAATGGATTCCCAGCATCTTCTGTTTCTCATCTTGATGGTACACTCTGATAGACTCTTTCCTGTCCATTTTGGTGTTATCTTCCCACTTACAGCGCCGTCCTCCTCTTGCACGTTTGCTTTCAACTCTTCAGCAAGATGTAATGTCTTTTTATATGGCCAACATATTTTAGCTATTTATCTATTGAATATTGATTAAACCACGTCTCTTGCATTCTTCTTCTTTGATCCTTAGCCGCCGACCATCAAAGCAGTCAGTGGCCATTACGCCTGGTGGCGTCTTGTAGGGCAACAACAAATTGATTCCACTTTGCTCAGTCGGTGGCCATCCTTCGTACAGTGCCCCAACTCTGGTTCATTCTTTGCATCTCAGCCTCCACAATCCCCCGCCAAGTTGTTTTTGGACGGCCTCTCTTTCGTTTTCCGTCAGGAGTCCATAGCATAGCTGTTCTTGTGATGGCATCGGGGTCTCTTCTGAGGACATGGCCAACCCAGCTCCAGCGTCTGCCAGCTATGATGGTGTGCATGTCCTCTTGCTTGCTCCGAGTAAGCAGATCTTGGTTGGTGATGGTATTATATGGCAAACATATTTTAGCTATTTATCTATTGAATATTGATTAAACCACGTCTCTTGCAAGTTTGCTTTCAATTCTTCCTTCTACTATGGTCTTCAGCAAGATGTAATGTCTTTTTATATGGCCAATATATTTTAGTTATTTATCTATTGCATACTGATTAAACCACGTCTGTTGCATGGCAGATGGTAGCATACCAAAAGAAATCTTCTACGGACAACTGGCAGATGGCAAAAGAACAGTTGGGTGACCGAAGCTGAGATTCAAAGATGTGTGCAAGAGAGATATGAGAGCACTGGACATAAATCCAGCAACATGGGAGGATAAAGCTGCCAATCGCACCAAGGTGGCGATGCTATGTACAGCGCCACCTCAGATTGAGCGAAAAGAAGCTCTCACAGCAAGCAGAAGAGAGGAGAAAACGTCAAAAGAAACACCAGGAAAATAAGCAACTGAGTGCTGTCACCTCAGGGGTGCATTCCCATAGTCAGTTATGTCTGAAGGGGTTATTATTTTTATTATTATTATTATCATGGATTAAACATGTCAAAACAAGGAAGAGCAACTGCCATTTGACACTGGAGTTACACGCTTTACTATTCATTTACAGGAGAAAAAAAAGAGAAAATAAAAAATGGTCATTAAATTGATAATTGGTGATGCCTAGATGGCAGGAAGGATAGTGTGATTCACTTGCATAGCTAGGCGGGGTCGTCGCACGGAAGGTCCTGGGTTCGAGTCCTGTGTAAGCCACTCACGTCTGTTGTTTTTCTGTTGTCTAGTTTTCTACTTCTTTATTTCTTACAAGTGCCTGAAAACATACCTTTATGTTTGTCTAATATTTATTTACTGTTTACAAGCCTTGGGTTTCCCTTCCTTATGTGTTTTAAATGTTCATTATTGATATTTACAAGGAAGAACAGAAACTGCTGCCCAGCATGAAATCATGTGTTGAACATACCGCATCTCACACTGCACTGTAAAGTCAAAGTGATATAGTATTTTACGTAATAAAATAACAATTAATTTTCATTATTTTAATGTATGTTTGATATAAATTGAATAATTGAAATTAACCTCAGACCTAAGATTCTTTTATATTTGGACATGCGCCCTAATATAACCGACTAGGTTGAACGGGACGCGCCTCGCCAATACGAGGCAAAACTTTATTTTTTTTTTTTAAATATATATATAAATAAAATAAAAAAAGAGTGAAGATATAAATACTTAAAAATAGGGAGTGACTTTTCGATCACTGTAGAATGATTCTGCAATACAAGATTATCAGGGTAAATGGTGAGGACAGTAGACAAGGTCCATCATGTTGCCACAATGGCTATCTTATATTTACATTACAGCTAGCCATAACCTAACCCCAATTCTGTTTTGAGCTTTGACATAACTAATAACACCCAACAAATACTCAGGTCATTTTAAATGTAAAAAATAAAATAAAAATTCCAACTTGAAGGACAAAGCTGCATTTTTTGGCCAGCATGGCAGCCTCCAGTCTACTGTCCCTTGCTTGGACTGATTATCAAAGACTGAACTCATTTACATAAACGTGATTTTATTTTTGGTCAGAGCTCATGCTGCATCACTCATAAATATTGTGTCTCCTCTAAATAAAGTGTCAGTTAGTTGTTGTCTCCCCTCTAGATAATGTGTCAATTCATATTTATTGATCCCCTCTAGATAACATGTCAGTTAATATTTGTCTCCCCTCTAGATAACATGTCAGTTAATATTTGTCTCCCCTCTAGATAACATGTCAGTTAATATTTGTCTCCCCTCTAGATAATGTTTTGGTTCATAATTTAGGTTGACATCTATCCCAGCCCCTAACAAACGCCCTGTGACCATAACACAAGCTGTTTGTCCTGTACCCTGCTCATTCACCTCACTCTTTATCACAGATGGCTGTACACTGCACCACCTAAGTCCCAGTCTTGACTTACAGATGTGAGTCACAGGTAATAACTACATCCCACAAAAGCCAGCTCTAAACCTTAGAAATTAGGTATCTGAGGAAGGTGGTGGAAGTAAAAAAGAAGGGATAAGGTGGCAACCAGACCATATGTCATGGCCTCAAAACCTAGCCTCTGCAGGCCAGAGTATAATGGTCCCAATTATGATGGTTTGGCCATGTCTGCAGAATTGGAGATCGGCTACCACGACAAATATGGGAAACTAAGAGCCAGGGATCCAGACCTCCAGGATGACCCAGAGTCCACTGGGAGAACAACATTAGACACTCTCTGAAGGACCGAGGATTATAGACTGAAACCAGGCCAGGAGGAAGACGGCCAATAGAATAGTAAAGTGTTCTCTCTGGCTAACCTGTACATCCCAGGGTAGAAGACAAACGACTAAGTAAGCAGTAAAACTAAGACCTACCTGGAACATTCTTGTTCTGTGTTTGTGACCTCTGACCTTGACCATTTACTGCACAACTGACCTGGGACACCAACTGTATATTTTTTTTTTTAAAGTATCAAAATAAAATAATATATTATGTAATAATTTAGGTAATAACAGTACTAAAAAAGAAAGAATGTGAACTATTGACTAATACTGAGATAAACATACAAATATACGTGTAGTTTCCACGGATATCTGAGGAATCAAAGCCATGTTGTATGAAGTAACTAATATGAGACTGTGTATCGGGCTCCCAACCTCATCATGTAAAACAAATAATTTCAGACACCACCGATGCAAAAGCACGTTAATACTTCAGTGCATGCTTTGTGCAAGGGGGGCCCATTGCAATAGTGCTTTAATGTTCAGAAGGGAATGAAAAGAGAAATGAGTCTTGTCATTAACCTTTGTTTCATGAGTCTTGTCGTTAACCTTTGTTTCATGAGTCTTGTCATTAACCTTTGTTTCATGAGTCTTGTCATTAACCTTTGCTTCATGAGTCTTGTCATTAACCTTTGTTTCCTAGATAAGTTACCACCATTCAATTTTTTTTAATTACAGCTTTCATTTAACACACTTATAAAATTTAATGTATGCAAAAAGTGAGAGCCCAGCGGACTCTGAAGAGACAAAGAAAGAATATGCCTACTGTGCTCTCTAGCATGTCATACAAGGTGGCTAATACGAGGTTGTGTATGTGACCAGCAACTTCATTACGTAAAACTAATTGCCACAGAAAGCATGGCTGCAAGAGTGTGTGAATGATTGGTGCAGGCTTTCTGCAGGGTGACCAGCTGCGGTGCTGGCTCTATGCTCTACAGGAAGCACAAAGGAAAAATGATGATGATGGATGCTGATTTTGATGATGATGATGATGTTTATTTTGATTATGATGACAGATGAAGACACTCATGATAATTATTTTGCTGATTATGATGATGGATAAAGATGTTGAAGATTATTTTTCTGATGATGATGATAGATGAAGAAGATGATGATGTATGAAGATGATGATTATTTTGTTGATGATGATGTATAAAGATGATGATTATTTTGTTGATGATGATGATGGATGAAGATGACTATTACTTTGTTGATGATAATGATGGATGAAGATGATGATTACTTTGTTGATGATGATGATGGATGAAGATGATGATTACTTTGTTGATGATGATGATGGATGAAGATGATGATTACTTTGTTGATGATGGATGATGATTATTTTGCTAATGATGATGTATGAAGATAATGAGTATTTTGGTGATAATGATGATGGATGGAGATGACTATTACTTTGTTGATGATAATGATGGATGAAGATTATGATTACTTTGTTGATGATGATGATGGATGAAGATGATGATTATTTTGTTAATGATGTATGAAGATGATGATTACTTTGTTGATGATGATGATGGATGAAGATGATGATTACGTTGTTGATGATGATGATGGATGAAGATGATGATTATGTTGTTGATGATGATGATGATGGATGAAGATGATGATTATTTTGTTAATGATGTACGAAGATGATGATTACTTTGTTGATGATGATGATGGATGAAGATGATGTTTACGTTGTTGATGATGAATGAAGATAATAATTATTTTGTTGATGATGATGATGAAGAAGATGATTACTTTGTTAATGATGATGACTACTTTGTTGATGATGATGGATGAAGATGATGATTATTTCATTGATGATGGGTGTTGATTATGATGATTATTTTGTTGATGACAATGATTATTTTGTTGATGATGATGTATGCTGTTTTCGATGATGATTATTTAGTTGATGATGGTGATGGATGAAGATGATGCTGTTGATGATGATTATTTTGATGATGATGATGACAGATGAAGATGTGCATGAGAATTAATGTTCTGATTATGTTGATGATGAATGAAGATGATTATTATTTTGATGATGAAAGATGAAGATAATGATTATTTTGTTGATGATGTTGGATGAAAATGATGATTATTTTGTTGATGGTGGATGAATGTGATGATGTTAATTACATTGTTGATGATGATGAATGAATGTGATGATGTTGACAATGATTACTTTGTTGATGATTTTGGGTGAAGATGATGATGTTGATAATGATTATTTTGTTAATGATGGATGATGATGATGATGATGATGGATGAAGATGATGATGTTGTTGATGATTATTTTGTTGATGATTGATGGATGAAGATTATGATGCTGATAATGATTATTTTGTTGATGATGGATGTTGATGGTTATTATATTGATGATGGGTGAAGATGATGTTGATGATGATTATTGTTTAGTTGATGATGATGATTATTTTGTTGATGATGATGATGGATGTTGATGATGATGGATGTTGATGATTATTTTGTTGATGATGATGGATGAAGATGATGATTATTATTTTGTTGACAATGATGATGTATGTTGATGATTATTTTGTTGACGATGATAGATGAAGATTATGATTATTATTTTGTTGACAATGATGATGTATGTTGATGATTATTTTGTTGATGATGATGGATGAAGATGATGATGTTGTTGACAATGATGTTGTTGATGAATGCTGATGTTGATGTATGCTGATGGTGTTGATGATGATGATGTTGTCAATGATGATGATGAAGTCAAAGTGAGGAAACAGAAAAAACAGATTAAGACCATAGAAAGGATCAAACACATGGTCTTCAGTGGTGACAGCTGCAACAAATCTACATACCAGACCAATCAGATTAAAAACATAATTTCTCTTCTCGCTCCTTACAGAGCATGGAGTCATCATGCAGTTGCTTCCTTTGCAGGAAACCTACACCAAACAGCTGTATGTCTGGCAGAAGTGGTTTCTGTAGCAGTGTGTTTTACCTCATGTGGTTGCCAGCCTCATGCACAGCATCATCTTGTCCTAGTCTTTCTTTGTCTCTTTAGATCTCTGGGAACACAGGAGGCTTACGTAACGTCTTTACAACTATTTGACACCTGTTAGACATCTATGGGAATACAGGAGGCTTGTGTAATGTTTTTACAACTATTTGACACCTGTTAGACATCCCTGGGAAAACAGGAGGCTTGTGTAACATTTTTACAAATATTTTACACCTGTTAGACATCTATGGGAATACATGAGGCTTGTGTAATGTTTTTACAACTATTTGACACCTGTTAGACATCTATGGGAATACAGGAGGCTTATGTAGCATTTTTACAACTATTTGACACCTGTTACACATCCCTAGGAATACAGGAGGATTGTGTAACATTTTTACAACTATTTGACACCTGTTAGACATCTATGGGAATACAGGAGGCTTATGTAATATTTTTACAACTATTTGACACCTGTTAGACATCCCTGAGAACACAGGAGGCTTGTGTAATGTTTTTACAACTATTTGCCACCTGTTAGACATCCATGGGAATACAGGAGGCTTATGTAACATTTTTACAACTATTTGCCACCTGTTAGACATCCATGGGAATACAGGAGGCTTACATAACATTTTTACAACTATTTGCCACCTGTTAGACATCCATGGGAATGCAGGAGGCTTGTGTAATGCTTTTACAACTATTTGCCACCTATTTGAAATCCTTGGAATCTACACATCTGTAAACTACATGTCTATAATCTTTTATCCAAACACACAAAACCAGAAATATTCTGAAAATCAAAAGTTTCTTTGGGTAAATTTTGGGCTACCTTTTGTAAGCAACTAGGGCAACATCTGAAAACCGAAAAAATTGTGTTGCCTGAAATAAAGCTAGCCATGAGGATTTATAATAAAAAGTTATGGACCTGCACTAATAGAAGCTTGTAAATGTCCCTGTTTTGTTCCTCATTGAGCATTGGTGCATAGTTGTAGTAAATCCCATTATGGAAGCCTGCCTTGGTGCCACATAAACCAAATCACTAAAATCTTCGTCTTCAAGTATCATGCCTGGTGGCATAGGCTATTATGTCTTAGTACTTTTTATTAATCTGTTCTTGACGTCTGTCCATGTCATGATGCCAAACTGTCCTGTATCCTGTCTCTTTGCTGTCCTCTATCTCTTTATCTTTCCATCTTTCCTGTTGTTACGATATATTCCAGCTTCCTTCTTCTCATACCATGCCTAAAGAATGTGGATTGCTCCCTTCTAACATGAGGAATAAGCTTCCATTGCACATTAGCCTCTTTCAGGACAATCTCATTACGCTTTTTAGATGTCCACTTTTTTACATTTTTTATTTACAACCACATCTTTGCGGCCACTAGTGATTTTCCTACTCATTTACTTATAGTCCATGACTCACTTCCGTATGTCAGAATTGGTTCTATATAACACTGAAGAACTCTTTTATCTTATATCAATTGACTTAGAGTTGTTGCACACAATACTTTTCAAGTAAAATAAATAAGAAGGCAAAAGGAATTACTGGTTTGGTTTCCATGCTAGATTTTGTACTGCAGGTAGGTACTGAAGATTGCCTGAAGTATGTGCCCATTCCACTAGAATATGCTGGCAACTGGGAACTGCTCTGGCCATGTTCGCTGGATGTGGACTGAATTCTGTGGAACTGCCTTTTTCTTTTGCTAGACTCCAATCCACTGTCATTAATCCCATCTGACACTTCCTCTGTTGTGGTCATTGACAATGAACTGGAAAAGTAACACAAATCTGTTATTTATTTTGTTAGCTTCTTCTTCATCATCATTATCATCAAAACCATCACCAAAATCATCATACATCAAAATCATCATCAAAATCATCATCATCCATCAAAATCATCATCCATCAAAATCATCATCATAAAAAACATCCATCAAAATTGTCATCATCAAAATTATCATCATCCATCAAAATCATTGTCATCAAAATCATCATCCATCAAAACCATCATCCAAAAAATCATCATCCATCAAAATCATCATCATCAAAATAATCATTCATCAAAATCATCATCCATCAAAATCATTATCATCAAGATATTCATCCATCAAAATATTCATCATCAAAATCATCATCCATCAAAATATTCATCCATCAAAATATTCATCATCAAAATCTTCATCTATCAAAATCATTGTCGCGTAAGGTTTTTAAGAGTATAGTTGTCAGTAGTAGTTACTGATAGAACAGAAAAGAATTCTGTCTGAAAAGAAATAGCCCCAGTGTCAGAGAAGAGCACTGGTACCACAGGATAGTCACGGCTGTGAAGGTCTCTACTTCAGATAGTAATCAGATTAAAGTTAGAGCCTAAGATGCCACCTTTGCTAGTAACTAACCTATGATAATCAACAATTCAGTAAAACTCAAAATGTAACAATATAAATTTGACAAGTCAATAAAATACAATTACTGAATCATTTATTATGTACATTTATCTTTTGTTTTCTTCTTGTGCAAATTATGAATGATGAAAATGATCAACTTGAATGAATAAAGATTAATTACCCAATTACTCAATAATTGAGTGTCAATTATTAACTAGACAAAAGTCCTCTTCTGGAATCTTGGAAATAGAACAGAAAATTCATCTAACTTTTTCTTTACAACTAAATTATCTCTTGTCTTGCTTATTTTCCTAGAACAGTTTGTTCATCATAACACAAATAGTTAATCCGCTGTGGCCACTCACAAAGGCTGCTTGAATTTTTTCACATTGAATACTTTTCATTTAAGTTCTGTGAATGTCCTTTAGTAATACTACACAGCAGTAATGGTTGCAGGTCTTGTACCAGGCCACCAAGCACTGATGGGGCAGAGTACTTGAATATAGATAGCAATATATGATGCTCCTGCGTTGGTCCAGGATGGCACTGTAGATCTACGATTCTAGACCTTGTGCTGGAGTATGACATAAATGAACCCTCTAGAATCGATGCAAAGTACAGAACAGACTCAGTTTGGTGAGGTAGAGCTGCAAGGCATACAGATGGTAAAAGGTTTTAGCCTTGGCAAGCATCTCCTTCCTTCAGTCTATGTGTCTTCTGCCTCTTCTGTGTGTGTGTAAAGTTTGAAAAGTCAGCTGTTGGCCTTTTTATAGAGAGAGTGCAGGCACATTGGAGGGCAATACATCGTTACAGTTTCTCAGACTGTTTATTTCAGCGTTTGGTGTGCAGATTCGAGCGAGTTGTGTAAGTTTGGTCCAGAAAACATATTCGTTCTTCTCAACCCTAGCATCTATTACCTTCATCTATATCTCCTTTTACTGGGTCAATCCTTAGCTTCCTTTGCATCTCTGGTTTTCCTTAATTAGATTTGTCTACGATTTGTAGCAATTTTTGGAAGACCATTTATACAATAACTTTTAACATGCTGGCCTACTTTACCTCGAATATCTCTGAAATTAAGACACATAGCAACTATTCCTTTTGAATATAACTGCATGGTCTTCTCCTTCATAAAATGCAATATATTCCATCTCTTTCCTTCACTTCATTCGTTTGCAATTCACGTAAATCCATGGTACCGTTAACACAAAATTTCCTTCTGCCATTATGCCATTTGCAAATCGTTTGCGACACACTCAAGAGTGTGCGCTGATTTGATTGGACGATATTTTACCTTACACAGTGAATGGTAAGGCATTGTTTTCATCATGCTACAATCATTATCATCAAAATCATTATCGTCATAATTGCCATTTTCATCATTGTTATTATCATCATCATTCCACTTCAGCCCTAGGTTCCAAAGGTTGTCATGGCCGGGAGTTGTTGTGAGGATAAGCTCCCACTGCAGATAAATGCTTCTATGGCACGCACCTCAAATAGTCTCTGACAACCAAGCCTAGCTCCCGGCCTTGATGCTTGGTTCAATTTGAACCAAAAAGTAGCATATCCCTTCAACAAGTTCATGTCAAGGCCCCCTGTCCTGTGCTGTCCATTCATGATCTTTCCATTGCCTTTCACATCTTCCCTCTCCATATGTTTTTTTTTCCTGTCCCTCTGTTTCTCTTACCTTAGGGATGCCAGAACAAGGACTTCCTTCAGACGTCACCACCAGGGGTCCTCAGTGTGTACCCTATCCAATAATGAAATCTTCTTCTCACCTCTTGTTCCATTGGTGCTTTTCAATGGTTCCACATTTCAGCATTCTTGTTGTGCCGTTTCAATCTTTCCATTCTATATAAATACTCATTTATTGAGCGTCCGATTGACAGAGTGGTTACAGTGCTAATGTCTCGTGGCAAAGGTGCTGGGTTCAGTTCACGGTATCAACACGCTTCAGTCTACACAGCTGTAAATGGGTACCTTACTGCTCTTTAAGTTAGGAAAGGAAAAGGCAGCGAGGAAGGGAACTGGTGACCCCATCTCTCGATGCTGGATGTAGTATTGTGGTCTCTAACACCACTCCCCTACAGCAGTATCTGCTATAGGGCTACTTCTAACTTTAAAATTAGGTCAAGGCAGCGACCTTATGGCCTACAATTTCCAACTGCTGAGGAATGTTTAACATGTGCAACTTGCACACGGGACCTCCTATTTTTTCGCCCTTATCAGAGATGACTAGGCATCCAATCTCACTACAGTAGATCAGGGGGGAGTATGACATCATTAGTACCACTGGTTATGAAAAAAAAATTCCCACAAATTATATTCCCACTATTGGGAATCAAACCAGGTACCTTTAGAATTCAAGGCAGATGCCATACCTCTTAGCCACTCTGAACCCAAATTCAGGATTTTTTATGCCCTATGCACTTAACTGCCTTGTGTACTTCTCATGGATCCCTGAGGAGACAAAGAGTAGAAACAACTGCTCCTTCAGGTATGTCATAAAATGCCAGTAGAACTACAATGGAAGAAAGAACAGGAAATTGACAATGGGTCCGACACAATCCACCAGCTCCACAGGCACTAGCAGACAATCCTTTCCTGCCTGAGAACTGGCCCCACCGTAGGTTACTAGGCTACTTCTATCACCTCAGGATATCTCACATTAATGAATGTGTATGTGGAACCAGAATCCAGACCCCTGAACACATTCTCAAAAACGCCCAGCCCACAACACCTGACCTGGCCAGAGGGTGCAGAGCTGAGGCAGAAGCTATGGGGATGATGTGTGGACCTGGAAACGACTGTGGACTTTGTCCTGGCAACAGGCCTGTAGATTTAGGATGATTAACAAACTGAACACAGAAGAAGTCATAAAATGCGAGTAATAAAAAAATTGTGTAT
Organism: Oreohelix idahoensis; assembly: GCA_024509875.1. Lineage (NCBI taxonomy): Eukaryota > Metazoa > Mollusca > Gastropoda > Stylommatophora > Oreohelicidae > Oreohelix > Oreohelix idahoensis. The sequence goes on along the minus strand of JAMPIV010016567.1, from coordinate 127,134 downwards.
GGGACTGGCAACCTCATCATGTCAAACATATAGCTACAGAAACTATTGCTGTAAGAGTACATGAATCCTTTGGTGAAGGCTTCCTGCAAGGGCTGACAATTTTAGTAGTGGCTCCATGCTCCATAGGGGACAAAAAAGCAAATGATGATATACTTAACTGCAGTTTAAAATTTGGTCCCATGAATTTTTGATTGTTCAGCACAAAAAATCTGAAATCTTACCCAAGTCTAATGGTGAATCTTTCAAGTCTGCTCAGGCAAATTTTATAATTTGCAAATGTCAGTTCTTCAGGTTCTGTTGACAAAACACAAAACTGTTGAAAGAATCTTGTTAAGTTTTTTTTCATCATTAAATCTTTTATTGTGAATGTGTGGAAAGAGTACCAAAAACTCACATTATTAAATCCTTTATTGTGAATATGTGGAAAGAGTACCAAAAACTCACATTATTAAATCCTTTATTGTGAATATGTGGAAAGAGTGCCAAAAAACTCACATCATTTTGAGGCAAGATAATTTATTGTCTTTATAAAATGTTTCTGCCCCGTGTAGTTTCCGAGGAGTTCCCCTTGGAGTTCCCGAGGGTCTCAAATGAAAGAATAGGGTTACTACTCACTTAGGCATGTCACTCACAGTGACTAATGTGCGGTTGTGTAAGAGACTGGCACTCATTACGTCAAATAAATTATTGCAAAACCACAGCTGCCGCACAATGTAAAGCTTAGTTCAGGCTTCCTGCAAAGGGACATAACTACAGAGGTGGCTCCACGCTCCACAAGAAGCGAGAGGAAAAATGATGATGATAAACATTTTAGTAATTTTTTTTACACTTTTGTTATGATGATATGAAACTCTATACAGAGCGTTGTTACAGGAGGCAATCTGATCATCAGAAGTGGTCCTCGCATCAGTTATAATTGTCAGCACTTTTATCTCCTTAACACTCTAAGGGGGCTGGGCCCATGTGGGTCATGACTCCCAGGTGTCAGCCTCCTTTTGTTTTTTTTTTTCCTGCCTGCCATGGGAATTGAACCCACTCTTCCCTGGTTTTATTTTTTCTATTCTGCTAATGTAGTATTTCAGTCATCATCATCATGAGCTGCAATCTTCACAATAAAGGTCGGCTGCAATGGATCTCCGTCTTCTGTCTCTTGTCTTAATGGTGCACTCTGATACTCTTTCCTGTCTCTTGTCTTGATGGTGCACTCTGATAGAATCTTTCCTGTCTCTTGTCTTGATGGTGCACTCTGATAGACTCTTTCTTATCTCGATGGGACACGCTGATAGACTCTTTATTGTCTCTTGTCTTGATGGTGCACTCTGATAGAATCTTTCCTGTCTCTTGTCTTGGTGGTGCACACTGATAGAATCTTTCCTGTCTCTTGTCTTGGTGGTGCACTCTGATAGAATCTTTCCTGTCTCTTGTCTTGATGGTGCACTGTGATAGACTCTTTCCTGTCTCTTGTTTTGATGGTGCACTCTGATAGACTCTTTCCTGTCTCTTGTCTTGGTGGTGCACTCTGATAGACTCTTTCCTGTCTCTTGTCTTGGTGGTGCACTCTGATAGACTCTTTCCTGTCTCTTGTCTTGGTGGTGCACTCTGATAGACTATTTCCTGTCTCTTGTCTTGGTGGTGCACTCTGATAGACTCTTTCCTGTCTCTTGTCTTGGTGGTGCACTCTGATAGACTCTTTCCTGTCTCTTGTCTTGGTGGTGCACTCTGATAGAATCTTTCCTGTCTCTTGTCTTGATGGTGCACTCTGACAGACTCTTTCCTGTCTCTTGTCTTGGTGGTGCACTCTGATAGACTCTTTCCTGACTCTTGTCTTGGTGGTGCCCTCTGATAGGCTCTTTCCTGTCTCTTGTCTTGGTGGTGCACTCTGATAGACTCTTTCCTGTCTCTTGTCTTGGTGGTGCACTCTGATAGACTCTTTCCTGTCTCTTGTCTTGGTGGTGCACTCTGATAGACTCTTTCTTGTCTCTTGTCTTGGTGGTGCACCCTGATAGAATCTTTCCTCTCTCGATGTTATCTTCCCACTTATAGCGTTGTCTTCATCTCGCACGTTTGCCTTCAACTCTGCCTTCTGTTATGGTCTTCAGTAAGGTGTTATGTGTTTTCAGCTCCTTAAAAAAATACGCAGTTAAACTTTAACCATAATACATTCATAAAATTATGAACTGTAGTTTATTATCACCTTTTATTGTCATAATCATCAGCATTAATTAACATTAGACAATCTTTGAAGGACCGAGGACTAGAAAGGAACCAAGCCAGGAGGAAGACAGCCGATAGGATAGTCTGGTGCTCTCTCTTACAAACCTCTACACCTCACGGTAGGAGAGGAATGACTAAGTAAGTAAGTAACTTCATCAATATGGTCAGAGCAAATGGGCCTGAAAAAAAAAAACTCAGGAAAAAACAAAGATATGAGAATAAGTGCAGACAATGATAACAAGATTACATTTGAAGACACACCACTAAAAGATGTAGAATCATACACATATATCTTGGCAGTAATGAGGACAAAGCTGGAGGGACAGACAGTGATATCACAATAAGAATACAAAAGGCAAAAGCAGCTTTCACTGCATTGGGAAACATATGGAGATCAAGTCAACACAAAAATCAGAATCTTCAACTTAAATGTCGAGTCAGTCTTATTGTATGGCTCTGAAACATGGAGAACAATAAAAACTCTGAAACATAAAGACCAATACAAACTCTGAACATAAAGAACAATTAAAAACTCTGAAAAATAAAAACAATTTAAAACTCTGAAACATAAAGAACAACTAAAACTCTGAAACATACAGAACAACTAAAACTCTGAAACATAAAGACCAATACAAACTCTGAACATAAAGAACAATAAAAACTCTGAAACATAAAGACCAATACAAACTCTGAACATAAAGAACAATAAAAACTCTGAAACATAAAGACCAATACAAACTCTGAACATAAAGAACAATAAAAACTCTGAAACATAAAGACCAATACAAACTCTGAACATAAAGAAGAATTAAAAACTCTGAAACATAAAGAACAATTCAAAACTCTGAAACATAAAGTCCAATACAAACTCAGAACATAAAGAACAATTAAAAACTCTGAAACATAAAGAACACTAAATAATAAAAACTAACCGACTTTCATAAATGGGTGCTAGCACAGAATATAAGTATTGAAATGGATAACTAATATGAAAGTCATGCCAAGAACCAAATAAATGCCAGTGGAACTAGAGATGAGAATAAGACACAAAAGATGAATAGGACGGACACTGAAATAATCCTGTAGACAGCATTACAACGGAATCCTTGTTCTGCCTTTCCAGGGTTAAAGCGGTAGAAGATTTTAAAAACACATGAAGATGAGAACTGGTGACATAAATTATGGGGATAAGAAGACATGGAGAGATGATGAGTGGATGGCACAGGCACAGAGAACCTGGTGTGAATTTATTGAAGGCTTTTTATTACCCTCCAGGAGCCGAAGTGTAATGAATAGATTTAATATGCAAATTAATTTTTTTCATTGCATGTTAGTGTGTTTTTGTCTTACAGAAGTTTTAGCACACTGAGACAATCAGTGTATGATAACAGGTTAAGTGGGTAGTTCTTCTTCTTCAAGTATCATGCCTAGTGGCATAGATCATGTCTCTCCACAACTTCCTGTCTCCAGTACAATTTATCAATTCTGTTGATGACTTTTTCCATGCCACGATGTCAAACTGTCCAGTATTTGATCTCCTTGTCTTCCCCTATCTCTTTTTCCTTCAATTTTACCTGTTGTTATGATATATTCCAGCTTTCTTCTTCTCATAACATGCCCCACATAAAGTAGATTGCTTCTTCCTAACTTGTGAAATAAGTTTCTTTTGTGCATTGGCCTCTTTCAGGACATTCTCATTACTCTTTTTGGCTGTCCATGGTATTTTTAATATTCTTCTGTAAAACCACATCTACGTGGCCTCTAGTGCCTTCCTTACTTGTTTACTAATTATCCATGACTCACCCCCATATGTCAGGATTGGTTCTACACAACACAGAAGAACTCTCTTTCTTACTTCCATTGACAAAGAATTGTTACATAGAATAAAGTAATCATATTTTTACCTTGAAAATAGTTTTTCAGAATGTTCACTTGTTTCCTGCCATCTCTGCTAAATAGATACTTGGCCACCGGTCCCTGACTATTTTCAAGTCCTCTAACAGCTCCATACAGTGAGTTTCTTTTGATAGTTTTGTACAGGAGTGGAACAGAACTGACGCAGACTGCAAAGATTTTTAAATAAAGGTTCTTAAGAAAGTACTTCATGTACATTATGGGACCAATTATTTTGCCAGCCAGTATCCAGAACTTTTCAGAAACTGGACACTAACAAAGTTTAACATTTAAAATACGCACCAAGTAGTTCATTTGGCTTTAATTTTGTTTATGGTGACACCACTGAGGTGCAACTATTTTCAAACCAGTTGATACTAAAGGCTTGTATTCTTGAAGTTTTTGTTCAAAATGTTCAGCCCTAACATTTACCTCTAGCCATTAAGCCAAACAAGATCTGCAGAAAAAACTCACGGTGGCAAGACTGCCAAAAGGAAAGATATATCTCTAAATATTAAGGATAAAGTGACTAAAATGTCTAGACAAAGACGCAGCAGTGAAGTTTTTGTACGATGAGTATGGTACATGTGTGGGTGCTTACATGAAATAGAGGGATTGATATGGTATTATGGGATTGCTAGTTCAGGTCTATCATCTTTTATCTAAAAACTGAAATACTCTGAAAAGTTTCTTTCAGTCACAAGTTGGGGGATTTTTTGGCTATTTTGGGCTACTATTTGAATGATTTGGGTGACTTTTGAAAACTGAAAAAAATCTGGTTTCTGAAACAAAGCTGCCTTTGAGGATTTCAGATAAAGGTTTACAGACCAGATTGGGCAGACCAGACAGGAGCAGGTGAGACAAGATGTGGAGAGAGGATGCCGCAACTGGATGGGACAAATATTGAAAAACCAGATGATGGCTTTACAGGGCAGTGATTGTTCTAGAACCCCCAGGCTAAAAGAAATAGAGGAAGTCTGTTATGATTAAAATTCATAACGATTATGTGTGAAGTATCTTCAGCTCGACAGAGCTCAGAGAGAGACTGTTATGATTAAAATTCATAATGATTATGTGTGAAGTATCTTCAGCTCAACAGAGCTCAGAGAGAGACTGTTATGATTAAAATTCATAACGATTATGTGTGAAGTATCTTCAGCTCGACAGAGCTCAGAGAGAGACTGTTATGATTAAAATTCATAACGATTATGTGTGAAGTATCTTCAGCTCAACAGAGCTCAGAGAGAGACTGTTATGATTAAAATTCATAACGATTATGTGTGAAGTATCTTCAGCTCGACAGAGCTCAGAGAGAGACTGTTATGATTAAAATTCATAACGATTATGTGTGAAGTATCTTCAGCTCGACAGAGCTCAGAGAGAGACTGTTATGATTAAAATTCATAACGAGTATGTGTGAAGTATCTTCAGCTCAACAGAGCTCAGAGAGAGACTGTTATGATTAAAATTCATAACGATTATGTGTGAAGTATCTTCAGCTCGATAGAGCTCAGAGAGAGACTGTTATGATTAAAATTTGTAACGATTATGTGTGAAGTATCTTCAGCTCAACAGAGCTCAGAGAGAGACTGTTATGATTAAAATTCATAACAATTATGTGTGGAGTATCTTCAGCTTGACAGAGCTCAGAGAGAGACTGTTATGATTAAAATTCATAATGATTATGTGTGAAGTATCTTCAGCTCGACAGAGCTCAGAGAGAGACTGTTATTATTAAAATTCATAACGATTATGTGTGTAGTATATTCAGCTCAACAGAGCTCAGAGAGAGACTGTTATGATTAAAATTCATAACGATTATGTGTGGAGTATCTTCAGCTCGATAGAGCTCAGAGAGAGACTGTTATGATTAAAATTCATAATGATTATGTGTGGAGTATCTTCAGCTCGATAAAGCTCAGAGAGAGACTGTTATGATTAAAATTCATAATGATTATGTGAGGAGTATCTTCAGCTCGACAGAGCTCCATTTCTTATATTTTATTACGGATTGACTCAAAATAAACAGAAATGACGTCATACCGGCATAGTACAGTAGCAGACACCAATTTGAGCAGAAGTTTGGTTTTATCGTCTGCAACGGGGAGATGCCGATTGTGTTTTAATGCAAGAGGTCGCATATGTGTTTGCTTCTGCAGTCTACTGTGTCTTCCCTCAGTTTTACCATCACTAGGACACCAATATACTCAGTTGAGGTGTTCCTAGCTTCTTTGAATGTCAGAGAGTAATTTTCGGTACTGGTCTAGAAAGCGGGCCCCAGACTTTTTCCGAAACGAAACACAATTTACGAAATGGTAAACGAAATATGTATCGTATGAGGAAATAAAAAGTCGGATTCGCGTTTTCAAAAACCTGAACTTCCGGGGCCCGCTTTCTAGACCAGTACCTAATTTTCATTATTGTGTCGATTGTATCAATAAATTAAACTGTTGAGAATGCAAGGACAGTGTCCCCATAGCAGAACGGACTGCACATTACTGTCTTTTGCCACTGGGCTTGAACATATTATTATACTTGATGGAGCTATGTAACAGTACCTGAATAAATTGTATCTCGTGAACTGTGAAGAGGTGTTACGCTTATATTGGCATTCAAGTTGATACGTGTCTGTCGACATACCCCTATGTGTTTATTTGGCCATGGACATTGTTCCGCTTATTATATTACTATAACTGATGGGCACCATGCATCAGAGACACACAAAAAAACACATGCTTATTGATGTTTTTGTGGTTAAAAAATTTGTTTACAGGATGAGGTAACCAGCCCATGCCCAACTTTCCTTTATAAATTTTTGTTATGACATGCACGGTAGGTATCAGTCTTACTATTCTGTGCTTCACTTTTGAGCCCTGATAAGATATAGGCAACTGTAAAACTGATGACAAGAGCCAGTGGAACAAGAGTTGAGAAGAAGACGCTGGAGATGGATAGGACACACACTGAGGAAACCTGTTGATAGCATTACTAGGCAGTCCTTGTTCTAGAACCCCCCAGGGTGAGAGAGGTAGACCAAAATAAGACCCATGGAGAAGAGAACTGGAGACAGAAGTGAAAATGTTGAGGTAGATGTGGAAAAAAACTTGAGCTGATGGCACATGACAAGACTTGCCATGTATTCATTGAAGGCCTGTGCTCCTTGGGCAGCTAATGGGTATTGATTGATAATAAAGCATTTGGTGGTAAACTACTACTGGTTGCCATGACAACAGTGGCCATACTGGATTTTAATGGTATATTTCAATTCTCAAAAGCTTTTTTATTATTTTTTTTTAATTTATGAGTGCTAAATTAGAATTTTAATCTCACCAACGTATTTTAAAACTTCTGTCAGATTCGATTTTTTATAATGGTAGTAGATCCTGAACTACAGAAATTTAAAGTTAGTATCTAAAATAGTAACAAATTTTTCAAAATTATTGGCAGTAAATCAAAATCTTGAACAGATATTAAAAAGTCTGATCTGGCAGAAGTTTTATCATGCAATGGAAAGTACCTCTGCCAAATCATATGTTGACTGATGAATAAATAAGAAGTGTATAAGACAACAGGTAACATAAAACATGGTTCTAAGAAATTCATGGTTCTCTTCACAGGAAAAGCTCAATTTATCAAGAAAATACAATATTCCAACAAGTCAAAATATCAACACTTAAAATGTGTCCTGACTTTTCATTTTGACATATTTAGATGAACTATTTATCATGTTCTTTTGTAGTCCTAACAGGCAATGGAGCCACCCCTGCAACTCATCCACTTGCAAGAAGCCTGGTCACCAAACAATCACATGATCTTGCAGCAGTGGTTTCTGTAGCTATTTATTCTACATGAGGTTGCCAACCTCATACACAACCTCATGTTAGTTGCCGGGGACACCAAGCCTGAGGTCACGGTAGTCCTATTCTTTACCCTCTCAGGAAACCCTGGGAAAGATGCAGGTCCAGATAGTGCTAAGTTACATTAACACTACTCACACTCTCTAACTCTACTCACACTCTCTATCATGCCTATCAAAAGCATGAGCGTCTTCCCTGCGCTGTTTGAATTCCATGACCAGTGCAGCTGTGGCCTGAGTTGAGTTGACCTTCCTAACCTCTGACATGCTGGGTCTCAGAAGAATAGTCCCTTCTGGAATCATTGGATCCATCAAAATCTCAGCTGCATTTGCTTCCGAGCAAAACCCATAGATTATTCTGATTTTAAAATACAAATACAAGGAAACAAAATCATCAAAGGGAAGATTTATTTTTTTATTTTTATTTTTTTATTTATTTTTTTTTTTTTCGTACGCCCGCTAATACTTGAGGCGAAATCTCAGGTTATTATTTATGTCTAACCTGACATTGATTTTTACGTGAGTATCCTATTTTCTTGTACAGAGACAAGTGTCCCTCACCATTCAGGCAGATACTCGCCGTTTTCGGAGGTACCCATTAGAGCTGGGTCGGCTCAGGAGCCGCCAGTCCCTGGTCGATGACACTCCTTCAAATGTTCTCGCCAGGTCTCGAGTTAATCCAGTCCAATTCCTGGTCGACGAAAAATCCTCAAATGCCGTCGCCCGGGTTTGATCCTAAATCACCCGGTCGCCAGAGCGGTGTTGTAACCACTATGCTAGCGCGGCTCCCAATTTTTTTATAATTCATTTCATTCATCATTCTTCAGTTCCCCAGGGAACATTTAAAAAAAAAAGGTAAAGGATCCCGTTACACGCCAATTAGGCATATTGGGAATATGGTGTTAGGCCCATATTTTCTTGACCATCAGCACACTAAGGGTGATGTGGTCAGCATCACGCTGGCTGCCTTAACCTCCCCAGAGTTGCTTTGGTACCCAATTCACGAGGCTGGGTCAACCCAGGAGCTGTTTGCAGTCTTAAAAAAATCCCACCTCAACTGGGGATCGAACCATGGACCACCGAGCTAGGAAGCCAGTGCACTAACCACTGTGCCACCGCGGCTCCAGGGAACATAGGTCTGCAACAAACTTATACCAAGTCATCCTGTCCTGTGCCATCAGCTCAAGGTCTTGCCACATCTTCCTCTTTCCTTTCATTTTTATCTCCAATTCTCTTCTCCGTGTGTCATTTGGTCTCCTTGCTTACCCTGGGATAATGTTCCATCTGCTTGTATCACTCATTTGGTGTATTCCTCATCATCATATATTTTTGTAGTACCTATATGTAATTCTTGTCCTTGTCACCTGTTTGTAACTGTAACACCTGAAACGTCCCTTGTTTCCTGTGTACCGTTAACTTGTAAAACTGATTTCATACCATTTTATTTTTTAATTTATATATTCTAGAACAAGGACTGCCTTGTAATGCTATCAACAAGTTTTCTCAGTGTGTGTCCTATCCAGTGTCTTCTTCTCATCTCTTGTTCCACAACAGATAAGTGCCCAAACATATAAGGAACCGAGAAACCACATTAAGCCATTACCAGTGTTGAGGATTGTTTCGTGTTTACAGGCATTTGGATTTGATGTCGATCCGAATGACTGTATCATGGAACACCTCAAATGAATATATTAATGATCGATGATGTCGGGGATTGTTGCATGTGTGCAGGCATTTGAGTTTGGCCAACTCGAATGGGTGCACCGTGGAACACCGCAAATGAATATATTAACGACATAGAATGCATATCTCTATGCATGACGCGTAGGACTTAGTAACGTCATTCGAATCGTGGGTTTTGACAGCAACGGCAGTGTGTTTTACAAGTGTGGCCTAGCCACTATGATATGTGTGGTATAACCACTTAGGATTGTGTGGCATTGTCCACTGAATTTATATGTGTGGCTGGAAAGCCAATTTAGCAGTGTGTTCTTGGATCAAATGTAAGTCGTGTCGTTCTTAACGCAGTTTGTATATATGGCGGATTAGCCTGGCATTGTATGCCAAATGAACATTCGTATGCCAAATGAACATATCGTAAGCTAGCAGGATATTAGACGACTAGCAGCAGATGTAAGCCTAGCTAGGAGGATATGCAAAACTACATGAAGTAAGTTATGGAAAAAAGGGCTATTATTAAACTAGCAACAGGAATAAGTCTAGTTAGCCTATGAATTTATGCCACGGGATGTTGGCCAAAAGGAACTGACCATTATACAGAACTATATATTAGTGAACATATGCTTTAATAAAGACTGCATCTCACACTGCTGATTTTAATAAGGCAAGAACAGACAGGTCAGTCAATACTCATAGTTTTAATATGAAGCATGTTCCAGTATCAACGCATCACACGGGTTACTAGAGACAATATCGATACTAACGTAGTGCCCAACGGAATCCTGTAAAATAGATAAATGAACCCGGCGGACTTTGACATTCTAAGATCAGAATACGCACGTAACATCTTGGTCATCCAAAGCATATAGAGCCTTAACCTAAATTGGTGTCAGAGGTTGTCAATTAGTCCGTAACAACCAGCACCATTCCTGGACAAACTATAAAGATACCAACAACCTAGGACTGACTATTGCTTTCTTTAAGCATACTCAAGGTCACGTCTGAAAGTGTATGAAGACTTGACTTAGTTTTGATCCATTGTCCCTGAGCGTCAGATCCTGGTGACCTTGATGCCATTATATGGTACTGCGCAGTTTGTTTAAACAGTTTTGGGCTGCCCTAAAGTGTATTGTCTATGGATGGGTTGTGTGGCAGAAGGAGCAGTCTCATTCCCTGGAGGGCAGGGCACAGTAGTAAATGGTGTTCCACTGTCTGCAACAAGCCTGGGCAGTGTCTACATTTTGCTATATTTTGTAGTGTATGAAGAAGAAGAAATGGCACTTTTAGCTCATTCATTTCTTTATTCTATACTATCGCTACTATACTGAATTTCTGGTCAACATCTTGAACTTCTGTCTCTTCTTGGCTCTTGGCAGTTTGATAATGTTTCTTTATATCAGATACAAATGCTGTTCTCATAAGGGGGTCCTTCAATTTACTGATGACAAATCTTTTCTGTTTTGTTATTTTTGACCCAGTAGTTCTGATCTTCATCTCTATTCTTGTCACTACAAGGTGGTGATCACTTCCCACATCTGCACCTCTTCTTACTTTCACATCTTGCAGAGAATGGCTCCATCTGCCGTTGATCTTTATGTGGTCTATCTGGTTTCTGTCACGGCCATTTGGGTGACTCCCATGTTAATTGGAATGTGGAATAAGTGCAGCATATTTGTAACTTTTATCTCTGCTGGATAGTCTACTTCCTGCAATTCCATCGATAGAGTGGTGGAAAATTCAAGTTAAATGTTAACTTCACTGAATGTTAACTTCACTAAATGTTAACCTCACTGAATGTTAACTTCACTGAATGTTAACTTCACTGTATGTTAATTTTAATGAATGTTAACTTCACTGATTGTTAACTTCACTGAATGTTAACTTCAATGAATGTTAACTTTACTGAATGTTAACTTCACTTCAAAGAAAAGATTGCTTTCATATCTCATGCTAGTCATAGGTAAGGTCAAGGATCACGTTACGCGCCCACTAAGGCATATTGGGAATATGATGTTAGGCCCATCTTTTCCTGACCATTGACACACTAGGGGGTGATATGGTCAGCATCACTCCAGCCGCCTTTAACTTTCCAGGAGTTGCTCTGGTACTCAGTTCGTGAGGGTTAGTACAAAATTTTTCTAGCTTAAAAAAATTCTTTTTTCCCTCTCCATCACCTCGAAATCTATTAAATGAACAGCTGTGATCTACTTTATGTGTTGTCAAGGAAAATTTATATCACCCTCTAGTCACTTATCCCTTAAGAAGTAAAAAACTAAGCATCACTGGACAATATAAACCTATGTATTGTAGAGAGAAATGGTTTGGCTTAATAAAAACATTTTTTTAAAAGTCTGAAGTTTTTCACCAAATTTAATGAAATTCTACCCTATGGCTACCATAAGACTTACCCATCCTGCCAAGCGTTCAAAAGAAGTTGCTCGATGCTGTTGATGACTGCATAGAACCATGTGTAGAAAGAGTAACCCAGGACCTCATCTGGTTTTTTATGATTCTTCATTTTGTCCTGTATTTAAAAAATGTTGAACAAATATAAGGTTTGTTTCAGTGCAGTACAGTAAAACACAAGTGGACATGGGAGATAAATCTCTAGAGAAAAAAAAGGACAGAATAAGAGATCATCTGTATAACCATGGCCAGAGGTCATAAATGGTACAGTAACAGAAATCAGGTAGCATATATATAACAATAGGTCTTCATCATGGACAAATGCACAAAATACAGTAGAGAAAAAAATAATCAAGAAAACTATAGAGGACAGAGAAAGCATGAAAATGGTGGAGATAAGAAAATGCATGAAAATGGTAGAGATATGAAAGTGCAGGAAAATGGTAGAGATATGAAAGTGCAGGAAAATGGTAGAGATAAGAAAATGCATGAAAATGGTAGAGATAAGAAAGTACACGAAAATGGTGGAGATAAGAAAATGCATGAAAATGGTAGAGATAAGAAAGTACATGAAAATGGCAGAGATAAGAAAGTACATGAAAATGGTAGAGATAAGAACAGTGGCATAAATACTGCCCAAGTGGAGTGGGCATGTTCCAGGAACCCCAGTACCTCGTGGGCTCAGAACGTAGTGAACAAAATCCCTTTACTGGGAATCAAACCCGGTATCTTTACAATTTGAGGTGGACACCATACCACTTAGCAACTCCGAACCCGAATTGTATTAAAACTAGTGAAAAGAAAGTGGTCACAGGGTGATTAGCAAACTCAGACCTGTAGAACTGAACCAGACAAAAACCAATATCGCTAAGGATTAAAAGAAAGATAATAGAGATGGATAGAACAATCCCAAAGGAAACAACCAACCAGTATAATCAGACATGCCTTTGACTGGAACCCACAAGGGAAGAGAAAAAAATTGGGTAGACCAATAAGACACTGCTGGAGAAGTCCCGCAGAAAAGGAAGCTAAGGCAATTTGCTTTCACTGGCAGAGTTGAAGAATGAGATCAGAAATATAATTTTGTAACACACAACAGCTGTAGCTCCATGCTCCTGATGGAACAAACATGAGTGAGAGAGAGGAGGGGAAAAGGGTAAAGGTAGTCCAAAAGCAGAAGTTGCCGTAGCTGAGTGAAGTGTTAGAAACACTACACCAAACTAGGTCAAGCTTTTTTAATGAGGTTTGGTGACCAGTTCCATTTCCTCGCTGCCTTTGCCTTCCCTAACTCAAGAGTCAGGTACCGATTTTACAGCTGGGTAGACTGGAGCGTGATGCTACCAGGTTTCAATCCCAGAACCAGTTAACTGTGCTGTGAGGGGAAAGCACTCTAACCACTTAGGTAATCGGTAATGGTAGCAACATATGCTGCCATAGGTGAATGAAGTGTTGGAGACTTACTTATACTAAGAATTAGCTTTATGAGGTGGTTTATATATAAATCAAAAAAAATAATGGTATTGAATCAGTTTTACACATTAATGGTACACGGCAAATACGAGAGGTTTCGGGGTTCGCTCATTGTCAGCCACAGTTACATACAGGCAACAAGGACAAGAAATATAGACAGGTCAAAAGATATATACTACATATACTGGAAATCCGTAACAGGATAAGAAACAGAGATAATTTATTTATTTTATTTATGAGGTGGGGGCCACAAGTTCCCTTCCTTACTGCCTTTGCCTTTCCTAACTCAAAAGAAGATTCATGTACCCATTTAAAGCTCGGTAAACTAGAGCATGACACCAGTGGGTTTTAATGGGGGCAACTCCAAAAATAAACACTCTAACCACTTTGCCACTCAATTCTCGAGAGGATGGCAAGAGCTCAAAATATAAGTAACAGAATCCCAAGTTCTGAAATCAGGCTTACCTTAAGAAAACCCTGCAATGTTACTGTCCCATCAGTAGCAACTGCACACAAAAAATGTGGAAGAAGCCAATTAATTTGTCATTAGAGCATTCTATATAAAAATGATTCTAATTTTGCAATTTTCTTCTTCACTGAACCTTAGCTGCCGACTGTCAAAGCAGTCAGTGGCCATCACGCCTGGTGGCATCTTGTAGGACAGCAACAAACTGCTTCCACTTTGCTTGGTCGTCAGCCATCCTTGGTACAGTGCCCCAGTTCTGGTTCATTCTTTGCCTCTCGGGCTCCACAGTTCTCCGCCAATTTGTTTTTGGTCGGCCTCTCTTTCGCTTTCCTTCAGGAGTCCTTAGCATAGCTGTTCTTGTGATGGCATCAGGGTCTCTTCTGAAGACGTGGATAACCCAACCAGCGTCTGCCAGCTATGATAGTGTGCCTGTCCTCTTGGTTGCTCCGAGTAAGCAGTTCTTGGTTAGTGATAGTATTCGGTCAAAAAATTCAATTCTCCAAAGTTACGGATACATACAGTAATACAGACTTGACATTTGAATTCCGTTTTTTGTGCTGGACCTGATTTCTTTTGATCTCCAAGTATTAACCCAATGCAATTAAAGCTACTCTAGCCTTTTGTATTCTTGTTTTGATATCATCGTTTTTCCCTCATTATCATGAATATCATAAATATTTTACTGAACATCATTAGCATTTGCCAAATGTCAGTGCTGCATTCTCTCCAATTCAGACAAATCAAACAATAAAGCTGAATTATCCTTACCTGGAAGTGCTTTTTTTAGAAAATCCTTTTCTGCTTCACTAAGCTGCCTGGTATTCTTGCCCATGCTAGCCACTCTGTTGTCAAGTATATTGATTACATCGTCTGCAGACATGGAATCCGGGCATTGAAATCCACTGTACTGGAAAAGCCAGAGAAAAATTTTATTTGTGTGTTACGAGGGCTATTCCAAAACCAACCTCTGATTGGCTGGTAAAAATTATCAAAAATAGAAATAAAAAATCTTATTACATACAAAACTTACATACATAACTGCATTACTTTTCCACATAGTCGCCACCCAAATTCAGGCACTTGTCATACCTTTGCACCAGCTTTTGCAATCCCTCATCAAGGAACAACGCCGCCAGAGTACCCAGCCAATTTTTGACTCCATCCATGAGCTCCTCATTGGTTTCAAAGCACTGGGTAGCCAGCCAAACCTTCATTTTGCCGAAGATATGGTGATGTCTTGGCGCCAAGTCCGGGTTGTAAGGAGGGGCAGTTGAAAATCTTCCAGTTGAACTGCTCGAGTAAAGCCTTTGTGCGAGCTGCAGTGTGGGGCCGCATGTTGTCATGCAGGAGAATGATGCCCTTGGTGAGCATTCCGCGCCTTTTATTTTGGATTGACCGCCGAAGCTTCTTCAACATTTCACAATAAACTTCTGACGATATTGTAGTCCTTGGTGCCACGAATTCCATCAACAAAATTCCCTTGCGGTTCCAGAACACTGTAGCTATCATTTTTTGGTGTAAAACTTTTTGTTTGAATTTCTTGGGCTTGTTTGGAGAATGAGTGTGCATCCACTGTTTGGACGGTTCCTTCGTCTCTGCATTCAAGAACTGAATCCATGTCTCATCCCCAGTCATGACTCTGTCAAGAAATTTGCCCCCCTCTTCCTGGTAGCTTAGAAGGAACGTCAAAGCTGAGCCGATTCTTTGAGCTTTGTGAACGTCAGTCAGTTGTTTTGGTACCCACCATGCACAGAACTTGTGGTAACCCAATCTCTCTGTGACAATTCGAAACAGACTTGTCATCGAAATTTGAGGAAATTCAGCAGAAAGATCTGAAATCGTAAAACAACGCTTTTCACCCACGTCTTGGTCGACTTTTTCAATGAGTTCATCAGTCACAATTGAGTGTCATCCTTGCCCCCCCCCATGCACATCTGTGTGCCCATCCCTGAATTTCCTGCACCAATCCCTCACAGAACTGTCACTCATAACATTATCACCGTACACACGACACCAATGACAATGAATCTTGGCGGCGCTGTGTCCTTCTGCTTGCAGAAAACGAATCACAACACAGACCTCACAGCTGGTGGGAGTGGCGATGACAGGGTCCATGTTTACTTGGTCGCTACTCGTGAACAACTGAACAATTGGGACTGTGGGTTTGCGTGTAGCGAGATAACACAATACTGATTGCTGCAGGCAATGCGCCGTGTCACTATGGCAACCAATTTATTTTTACCAGCCAATCGGAGGTTGATTTTGGAATAGCCCTCGTATATTGGTTTTGCATTTTGTCTATGCCCAAGAAAATAAGTGTTTAATGATGCATGGGACACCCAGCTCAACCCCATATGGGCTATAATTTGGGTATATTCATCAGCCTTCAGCTCCCCAAACAGCATAGGCCTTCAACAAATGGATGCTATGTCTTCCCATCCTGTACCATCAGTCTTTCCATGTCTTCCTCATTCCAATTATGCCTCTCTCCAATTTACTTCTGGTTGACCTGCCATTGTTGTTCGTTGAAATTCGTGTGATTTTAAAATTTCTACAAAAGAGGGTAACCTGCCCCCACGCCCAACCCTCTTTAGTAGCTTTTTACAACATGCATGGTAGATTACTGTGTTACCATTCTTTACTCCCCCTTCAAGTTTTGGTAACACATGGGTGAATTACGGTATATAGCATACATGCCAAGTTCTACAGGTTACACATAATCCGTACAAGCACTTCTCATTTTCAGATTTGTATGCCCCATACATAATTTTTGTAAAGGTTTTGTGGGTTTTTGTACATGTTTTTTTTATTTTTTTGTACTGGTTATTCATCTCTGAGGGGTCGCATGTACGACATAGTGTTCTTTATTCTATATAGCATATTACATTGGTTGTTTTTCTTATGTTTGGTTCCTCAAGGCTACAATTTCTCTGTCATTTTCTGTGGCATTTCTTAATGTCTGTAGTGTTTATGGTGTATCCTCTTCTATGTGCCTAGGTTAATCTCTTTTAACCCTGCTGGAGTTTTAAGGGGTTTGTAGGTTTTATTTTACTGTATCTCTATCCACCTTTTTAAGCGTAACTGAAGTGTAACTATGCATTTTTTTTTTTTTTAATCATAGTTCATTTAACTTCTTGTACTGAATAAGTATACATATTACAAACTGCTCCACATAATGTAAGTAGTCTGAGTGGCTAAGAAATGGTGTCCGCCTCTAATTCTAAAGGTACCAGGTTCCATTCCCAGTATAGGGAATTTATTTGAGGGAAATTTTGTCAGAACCAGTGGGTCCTATTGATGTCATACTCGCTGCCCCCACTCGCCCCCCCCCCCCCCCCCCCCCCCCGATCTGATGGGTAGTGAGATCAGGAGATCAGATGCCTAGCCTTCTCAGATAAGGGCAAAAAAAAATAGGAGGTCCTGTGTGCAAGTTGTGCACGTTAAAAATTCCTCGACAGTTGGAAATCGTAAAGAGTAGGCCATATGTTTCGGGCAGATAGGGCTCATGATCCTTGATTGGTAGCCTATCTAAGAGAAGGTAAAACTCTGAATTCAAACCATCGCTGCCTAGCGGGAATATCCATTTATGAGAAAGGCTTTGGGAATAAACCGTGAAGATAAATCTGGAGTCAGAGTCCTTAAGGCAGTCTAATGTTGATTCGACATTATTCTGGCAACTCCTGCGACGTGGCTGGCACCTAACTGTATTGCCTACTGCTGTTCTTTTGGATCTACCGGCTGTGGGGAGAGGGGGAACATGCTGCATGGGCAACAGTTTGATCTCCATATAACTGTGCCCAAGCTTGCGCCCTGGAGAGGACACTCCGGCTTCACCCTATAGGTGTCAGCAAAACATGTTCCCATAGTTAGTTATGATTGAAGGGGCTATTATTATTATTATTATTAGGCCATTGGTCACTGCACTAGCAAAATTTTAAAAAGTTAGGAAAACCTACCCACCACAAAAATATTTATATAATGTGTGATTTTGGTTTGGTTTTTGAACACCTGCACTTGAAAACTGTTTCTTGTTTGTCTGTCCCTGACGAAGGCCTTGTGGCCGCAACGTAGGTTTTTCTTGTCCTTCTCCTTGTAAGACGTATTACTATTTGTGTGGGTGTGTGTGTTTTTTTTTTTTTTTCAACTGTTTTACCCCGTCTTACGGCATTTCTCCTCATATACTTATATATTACCCCATAACTGACTGCACTGTCTACCTGTTTGCTCACTTTTCACTTTTATCTCCTCTCTTACTTTCGATCTATTTCTTATTTTTAATGTACTATCAACTTCCTCTTTCCGGTTTAGTGGCAGCCATCTTGCTTCACATGTGACTGGACTTAATATTAAGGGAGTTTTTTTCTCTTATTTTTATAGTTTCATGTTCTCTACTTAATTCTCATTTTCTTTCCCTCCTGTCTCTTGTTTGTCTGTCCCTGACGAAGGCCTTGTGGCCGCAACGTAGGTTTTTCTTGTCCTTCTCCTTGTAAGACGTATTACTATTTGTGTGGGTGTGTGTTTTTTTTTTTTTTTTCAACCACTTGAAAACTGGTGTTTTTTGTGTGCAGGGATTCCTGGTTCAACCCCATGTGGGTTATAATTTGGGTTTATAGTGTTCATCATTCCATATAGTGTATTACTTTGTTGTTTTTCTTGTGTGTTGGCTCTTCCAGGCAGTGATTTATCTGCCATTTGTATAATTCTTCTTCTTCCGTCCTTAGCCACCAACCGACGAAGCAGTCCGTGGCCAGTACGCCTAGTGGCGTCTTAGGGCAACAACAAATTGATCAATCTATCGCTTCCACCACGCCTATGGCGTCTTTGTGGGACAACAACAGACCAAACAATCTATCGTTGTTTCCGTAATCAGAGTAACTAGCAAGCAGGTGATCAGCCCACTGTGCCATTTGTATAATGTGTGATTCTTATAAGCACACATTGAGATCGTTTACAGCAAAGCTGCGATATTGGTGCCTTTTGGCCTGTCACACATCTGTTTTCAGCATGGCATTTTTGGGACTGGGTTTGCCTTCCCTCTTCAATCCCTACTCTCTCGGCCAGACTGCAGTGATGCAGCCTGTTTCCAGGACTTGGTCAGCTCTGGTTCGCTGACCCTGACACAAGCAGTCATGCTATGGGTCGCTGACTGCATTCATCTCATTTGCTGCGTCTTTGGTCCCTAACATGAGTTTGTGTTTGGGGCACGCAACATCATCATGTAAAACAAATTGTCACAGAAACCACCATTGTAACATCATGTGACTGCTTAGTGCAGGCTACCTGCATGAGGACCAGTTGCACTGGTGACTCCACGCCCATGCCTGTAGGAATGCAAAGGAAAATTATGATCATATAAAAGGAGATTTAAGGGGCCGAAACACTCGACGCACAGGGGGACCACTTCTGATGGTCAGATTACCTCCTGTTGTATCGCTCTGTATAGAGTTTTTGTGGTTTTAAATTTCTACAGGGTGGGGTATCCGGCTTTATGCCCAAACCTCATTTTTGCCTTTTAGACATGCAAGTTAGGTCACAGTTTTTGTTTTTTTAAATACAAAGTGTCCCGTTCAACCCTTGATAGGTTATAATTAGGATATATAGTGTAGTAAATTCAAGATAATAAAATGTGATTTCTGATATCTAAATATAGTATCTTCTTCCCCCCTCTCCAATCAGTCTAAATACAGTAAACCAAAACTATAAAGTTGTGTAAATGTATCCCCTTTTAGGCCCATAACACACGGGTGAAGAGAACTGGAGATAGATATGAAGGGGATGGAGAAAATCTGGAAAGACTTTGAGCTGATGGCACAGGACAAGAAGACTAGGTATACATTAGTTGATAGTCCATGCCCCTTGGGGAGTTGAAAGGTCAAAGAAGAAAAAATCACAGAAACACAGTAAGAAAATAGAATGCAACATAAATTAGAAAAACAACATAAATTAGAAAAAGAACACAAATTAGAAAAACAACATAAATTAGAAAAACAACATAAATTAGAAAAACAACATAAATTAGACAAACAACATAAATTAGAAAAACAACATAAATTAGACAAACAACATAAATTAGAAAAACAACTTAAATTAGAAAAACAACATAAATTAGAAAAACAACTTAAATTAGAAAAACAACTTAAATTAGAAAAACAACATAAATTAGAAAAACAACTTAAATTAGAAAAACAACATAAATTAGAAAAACAACATAAATTAGAAAAACAACTTAAATTAGAAAAACAACTTAAATTAGAAAAACAACATAAATTAGAAAAACAACATGAATTAGAAAAACAACATGAATTAGAAAACCAACATAAATTAGACAAACAACATAAATTAGAAAAACAACTTAAATTAGAAAAACAACATAAATTATAAAAACAACATAAATTAGAAACCCAATATAAATTAGAAAACCAACATAAATTAGACAAACAACATAAATTAGACAAACAACATAAATTAGAAAACCAACATAAATTAGACAAACAACATAAATTAGAAAAACAACTTAAATTAGAAAAACAACATAAATGAACAGAATGGTAAAACAAGTTGTACGTACTAAGTCCAGAACACTTGCACAATACCACATCCTAGCTCCCCTATGCTCCAGAGTCTGATTGGCTCCAGTATTGAATGTGAAGGGCAGTGACAAAGTCTGAAAAAATATTGGATGTGAAGGTCAATCGGGTAGTCTAAAAAAGAAATATTTACAGTAAAATCTATTTCAATAACTTATGGTCCAGTATTCCAAACAAAACTCCATACACCTTTAATGGATCTCTGGGAAAGCAAAGAAATAACAAACATGCTTTTCCCTCGGGGATATCATAAAAAGTGACTAATTTGCTTAATATATTATCATTGCCTTGATGCTTGTTCCCCATCCATTGCCTTGTAAGTATTTCATCATGTTTGTGATTCCTCTGCAACTTTTCACCAGTTTACCGATATGTTTATTTCAGTTTAGTCGTTGGTCTGATGTCAAGCGTAAGTATTTGGTTAGTTATTACTGTGTTTATTAATATGTTATTGGATTTTATGTCACTCATAATATTTTCATTATCCTACCTCTACTGAATATCTTTCCTACTGTTTTGAGTTTTAAAAAAAATGTTGCACTTAATTGAAAGGTTTATCATCTATTTTCTGAGACTTAATATAACTGAACTTATAAGATCTTTATAAAGGTTACGTGGTTTCCTTTCTGGTTCCTCAGACTGCTGCATCATCATCAAATTGTGACAGTTTGTTTCTCATGTCTCTGAATTTCTCTGTTAGGTCACTGTGGCAAATATTGTTGGTAACAGTACAGATCCTTGGGTGATTCCATTTTGTTGCTTGAATAACTCTGATATATCACTCTTTACCTGTAGTGTAAATTATCTATCCTATGAAGAGTTTTTAAATGTAGTTATACATTTATCCTGATATACCTGTCTTGCTAATCTTATATAGTACACTTTCTCACCAGCATTAATCATATGTCCTTGCTACATCTCAGAATGTAGCTACTGTTTTTTTGCATTCCATTTAAATCCTGATTTTACCTCATGTTCCAGTATGATAAGTTGGTCCATTGTGCTTCAGTTTTCTGGAATTGGATTCAGTTTGCTGTATAGGTTGTTTTTTTCCCAAGAGGAACTTTAGTCTGTTGTTCACCAGTTGGGATGTAAAAGATGGTGGTTTGTTGGGATTCATATGATGTGCCTCCTTATCTGGTTTTATTATTTGTATCACTACTGCTACTTTCTAAGCCATAGGTATTTGCCCTATGTTCCATTTAGTGTTGAAAAGAATTATTTCTATGGTATTTTTAGGTATTCTTTTATAACTTCATAGTTCAGGATGTCTTGTCGAGAGGCTGATAAATATTTTTTAATGTTATCTTTAAGCTGATGGAGAAAAAGATCCTTATCAACATCTAAAAGGCTATAATTAGGACATATAGTTTCTATAATTTTATATAGTATATTTAATGGCCAGAAGGAAGACAGCTGATATGATAGTATGGCACTCCCTCCACCAAACCTCTACACCTGACGGTAGAAGATGGATGACTAAGTAAGTTAGTATAGTTAATGGCCACTATTTTCTACTGGATTATCCCTCATCATTATTTACTGTTTGTAGGGTACATGAAAATATCTAATATTCTGTGTATGTATTATTTCCTAAATGTAGGTATGTATGTGTGTATGTATATATATATATAGGGAGAGAGAGAGAGAAAGAAAGAGAGACAGAGAGAGAGAGAAAGTTGTTGTTGTTGTTGTTTATCTAGGGTTGCTGAGATTCTCGCTCTTTAGCAGCCAATACCAAGTTGAAGACTCCTTGGTATTATCTACACTGTAGATCTAGGATTTTACTGTGGCTTTTCTGCCATTCCAAAACGTGTTGAGTTGAAGTCATGAGCTCCAGTTTCTCCAGCTTGGCTTGCGTTTAAAGGATCATCACATCTGGTCCAAAGCTAGGAGTAAGAAGTGTGTGGCATACTGTGCATTCCCTGCCATCCAAGGGGGCTCTCCAATTATGCAGAGCTAAAATACTGTGCTCTGGTTCAGGGCTCTCCCAAGGAATTGTCATGTCCTGCACAGAACGACTTCTCAGCTCCCCTACCTATCACTGGGTCCATAGTGAGATCCTTCTTCATGTAGTCAATCAAGTCAAAGTCAAAGAATTACGCCTGGGGCTCAAGTGACTCCTCCAAGCTTAGTGTGCAATGCTGGGTTTTCAACAAGTTTCACCACAAGGGGAATCCCTGGAAGTGTGCAGATGATTTCAAGAGTCAATGAGGATGTAATGAGCCTTATAGACAGAGGTTCACTCCCACATTTGTATATTGTAGCATTGTGCATAACTGGTGGCCATATAAGGATGACTCCAAATTTGCCTCCATGCACAAAAAGAGAGAGAGAGACTACTGCTGGATCAGGCATTTCATAAGAGGCAACTAATATGAGATTGTATACGGGGGCCAGTAATCTCATAACATAAAACTAAATGATACAGAAACCACTGCTACAACAGCACACAAATACTTTAGTGCAGGCTTCCTGCAAGGGAACCATCTTCAGTTGATACCCCATGCTCCATAAGGAACACAACAATAAAACGATGATGATATATTTGTTAAGCAAATGTGCAAGTCATCATCAGCCTTGGTAGAGAATGCAGAACTTCGGCCAATGGGAGAGCAGAGCTGGAAATTGATCAGCTTATAAATGATAATGCTGGGGATGATGGATCTGTAATCTGTGGTAATAAATCAGGGTGGGGCTTCTCTGGTAGAGTAAAGGGCAGAACCGTTGCTGAACATAGCAGGGCTAACATTAAGCAAATGTGCAAACATTAAGACAAAAAACACATATCAGTATCATCCTAGCCTTCAGCTTCCCCAAAGTGGGCAGGCTTTCAACAAACTTATACGACATCTTCCTGTCCTGTGCCGTCAGCTCAAGGTCTTTCCATGTCTACTTCATCCACTCCATGTCTGTCTCCAGTTTTCTTTCCCATGTGTTCTTTGGTCTAACTCTACCTCTCTAATCCTTGTGGATTCCAGGAGAAGTACTGCCTGTAATGCTATCAACATATTTCCTCAGTGTGTGTCCTATCCATCTCCACCATCTTATTCTCATCTCTTCTCATTAGTGATGTTGTCATACCACTTCAATCCTTCTATTCTATACAAACATCCATTATAAAACTATGTAGCTTTCTTGTTGTTGTTGTCTATGTTCCACAGCACCAACGGGCTGATCACCCGTTTGCCAGTCACTTCGATTACGGAAACAACAGCAAATGGATTGATTTGCCGTTGCCCTAAAGACGCCAATAGGCGTGATGGGAAACAATGGCAAAGAAAACCTATCTGCTGTTGCCCTAAGACGCCACTAGGCGTAATGGCCACTGACTGCTTTGACGGTCGGTGGCTAAGGACGGAAGAAGATGAAGAAGAAGATGTTCCACAGCCATACAATAGGGCTGACTTGACATTTGAATTGCAGATTATACCACTAGTCATTGCAAGAATATACTTCTAATCAAAGCAAGGTTATATGTCTAATCATAGCAAGATTATATTTTTAATCATAGTAAGATTATATTTCTATTCATAGCAAGATTATACCACTAACTGTAGCAATATTATATCACTAATCGTAGCAAGATTATATTTCTAATCATAGCAAGATTGTATTTTTAATCATAGCAAGATTATATCACTAACTGTAGCAAGATTATATCACTAACTGTAGCAAGATTATATTGTGAATCATAGCAAGATTATATTGCTAATCATAGCAATATTATATTGCTAATCATAGCAAGATTACATCACTAACTGTAGCAAGATTATATTGCTAATCATAGCTAGGTTATATTTCTAATCATAGCAAGATTATATTTTTAATTATAGCAAGATTTTATTTCAAATCATAGCAAGATTATATCACTAACTGTAGCAAGATTATATCACTAACTGTAGCAAGATTATATCACTAATCATAGCAAGATCACATTTATAATCATAGCAAGATTATATTTTAAATCATAGCAAGGTTGTATTTCTAATCATAGCAAGATTAAATCATTAATTATAGCACTATAAGCTCACAGAATTTCATGACAAAAATGACTCACTCACCTGTAATAGGTACTCAGTGCCACGAACAGACACTCTAATTTTGTAGTGAATCCTAAAAAACTGCCTGTACACATTGTTCTGGTCCACCCTGCAGAAGTTCCTCACTTCAATATTAAAATGTATATCTGGTTGCATGTTCCCACCAGAGGACTCCACGTTTAATATTGAGTGACCATCTCGACCAGTCAACGCAACATTTGACCCTTGGGCCAGATCCTTCTCGGCTATTAGTTCAACCTCTTTACTCAAAATGTGAAAGTTCTGAAAACTTTCTGCTGCCAAAATCCTGCAAATAGAAACAGACACGTGCAATCAACTACCATATAGGAGCTGCGCTGGTGTAATGGTTACCACACTGCGCTGGCGATCGGGTGATCTACGTTTGAGCCCTGGTGAGGACATTTAAAGAGTGTCGTCGACCAGGACTGGTACTGGAATAATTTGAGCCCTGGCAAAGACAATTGAAAGAGTGTCGTCGACCAGGTAGTGGAATAACCTGAACGGCTCCTGAGCCGACCCAGCTCTAATGGGTACCTCCGAAATTGGCAAGTATCTGCCTGAATGGCGAGAGGACACCTGTCATTGTACATGGAAAAAAAGGGATACTCATGTAAAATCAGTCTCAGGTTAGACATATTAACCTGAGATTTCGCCTCGAGTAATAGCGGGCGTATGATTAAAAAAAAATATATAAAAAAAAACTAGCATATCTGTTGAAGTGTGGTTGGCTTAGTTTCCATTGAATGACATAGCTGGCTCCCTGCCTAACCTTCTTTAGTTGCCCTTTACGACATGCTTGGCAGGTTACTCGGCAGGTTCAATGCATGTTTGCATAGGATAGAACAGTGCTTTTTAACCATGGGTGCACGCATGGAAACATGCAAATATTGTAGAAAGCGAATCATCATACACACTGTATAATGCACATAACTCAAAAAGTACTTGTATAAAATAGAACATTGGCAATGTGAATTAGATACCAAACCTTAGTCACATGTGGTAAATAACATTTTCTCAAAACATATATGTTTTGCTTTTTTATCTTTTCAAGCATATTCGCGAATTTGTAGATAATGGGGTACGCGGCTCCTTAAGATGCTCTAAAGAGGTGTGAGGCTTCATAATGTGCCATAAAGGGGTGGGGGACTTCTAAAAGGTTAAGAAACGCTGGAATAGAAGGACTGAAATTGGATGACAAGATGACTAATGTGGAACTGATGACATGATCACTAATGTGGAACTGATGACATGATCACTAATGTGGAACTGATGACAAGATCACTAATGTGGAACTGATGACAAGATCACTAATGTGGAACTGATGACAAGATCACTAATGTGGAACTGATGACAAGATCACTAATGTGGAACTGATGACAAGATCACTAATGTGAAACTGATGACAAGATGACTAATGTGGAACTGATGACAAGATGACTAATGTGGAACTGATGACATGATCACTAATGTGGAACTGATGACAAGGTCACTAATGTGGAACTGATGAAAAGATCACTAATGTGGAACTGATGACAAGATCACTAATGTGGAACTGATGACAAGATCACTAATGTGGAACTGATGACAAGAACCAGACATGCCGCAGTGGAATAAGAAATGAGAAGATGATGCTGGAGATGGATAGGACACACATTGAGGAAAGTTGTTGACAGTTTAGTCATGCAGTACTTGTTCTGGAATCCCCAGGAAATCTTGAAGCAGAAGTAGACTAAAAAACACATGGAGAAGAGATCTAGACATGACAATAATGAAGAAGACATGGAAATTTGATAATAAAACGCAGATTTTTTTCTTCTAGTTAGCTTTTACTTGCCACACGGCCCCATATCCTGTATGTATGCTGTTAGTTATTTTGATCTGCTCCATAAGAGACAATTAAAAATCTCATCTTCCATGACAAGGGCATCATAGATCCATATATTAAATATTGTCATGTATATTTTCATCACAAAGTCATGCAGTAAAAAGAAATCCCCTTCATCAAATCAGTAACCACACATGTAACCATGTTGTTTACCAGCCTGGTCACATCCCTACCATGTTTCCTTCCACAACTGCTAACTCAAAAGTTGTGGAACCCGCGTCCTCCGAGCTTGTGCAATGAAACAGGCGGGAGGTAGAGCTTAGCCTCTGTTTTGCATGAAAATCCATATGAACAAAATGGCCACTCAACCAGATCCAGGTAAGAAGTGGCGCATGTGAACACAAATGAAAATAGGAACAAATTAAAAATAAAATCTAGTGGGGACAGATGCTAGCAGTGAAGAAATAAAATGGTTATAGAAATTAAGAAGTTAACAAAATATATTTTTAATTTTTTCAAAATTGTAGTTGTCTGATGGAGAGAGAAGAAAACAAATAAAGTGGTCCTAGAAAATCTAGGAATAAAAAGAGAATTAATGAAGCTCAAAATTAGACAGCTAAAATATTTTGGGCATGAAAAAGACATAACACCTTACTGAAGACCACAATAGAGGGAAGAGTTGAAGGCAAATGTGCAAGAGGAAGACAGCTCTATAAGTGGGAAGATAACATCAAGACAAGAGACAAGAAAGAGTCTATCAGAGTGCACCACCAAGACAAGAGACAGAAGACTAAGATCTAATGCAGCTGACCTTTGATGTGGAAATGGTCACTGATGATGATAAAATGAAAATTAATAAAAAATGTATAACAAATTTTTTTTAATCAAGAACTTTTTGTCTGGTCTCTGCAGCTTAAGTAGTAGATGTTATCTCTGGGGTTTGGCTGAGACATTTCAACACTATATGCAAAAATGTCTCAAACAAACCCCAGAGATAGCATCAACAACTTAAGCAGCAGAGACCAGAATACAATCTTCAACTGAGAACAAAACATGTTCCTCTCAACAAGCATTTAAACAAGAACAAGAAAAAAAACTCCAAAATTTAAAAAATTAGAGCTGGGATTGATTAAAAAATCTTAATCAAACTTCTGTAATCGAAGATTAATCAATCAATTTCAAACAATTTGATAAATTATAAAAAATATTTTAAAATCATAAATAAATTTTTTTTTTACATCAGTAAGGACTTTCATTTCTTTTACTTGTTAAAAGGCAACATTGTCCTGAAAATCAAATGAAAATACTGAAAAGTTACAACCGACAAATTTATTATCATTGACCATACTTGCCAAATTCCATATCACAAACCTTGAACATAGCAAATGCTCTCACATTTAAGCAAAAAACATAAATATTGCTTTAAAAAAAATGGAGTGGTTGATTAAAATTTTTTTTATCAATTAATCGATTAAAAAATGTTAATCAATTAAATAATCGTTAAAGATCCCGGCCCTAAAAAAAAAATACATAGATATGGCAGGTAGCCTAAGAGAAAAGACTGTGGTGTGTTGAAGAATAGCACAGGAAATAAAGATGTGCTAGGTATCTGTGCTCCATTGGCAGTTAAAAGATAATTGTTATGATTAAAATTCATAACAGGTTATAGCGTAGCTCGAGCAATGGCTCTGTGTTTGTTAATTTGTACACGGGTCACTGGGAAAGACGACTGAGCTACATTAAGCTGTCATGCTTGGCTGGGCCTCGTGAGACATGTGACTGGTTTAGAGAGAAGGGGCAGAGAGCGATGTGTGTTTAATGGCCGGTGGACGTGTGTTTTTGAGCTCCTGAGATTTATGATGCTTTGATTAATGTCTACCTGATACCAATTTCTGTACCTCAAGATTTTTGCTAGCCACTGATGCTATATAACTATATTCTGCCATATGATATAATGGCTTGCTAGTTGATACTGATGCAGCTGTGTTTCGTGAAATTAAACGTTGTTTAACTGTCCACTTGGCCTTGGTGGTAATTTGGATATTTTTGGTATATGCTGTATGCGTTGTTTGGCAGTATGTCCCTACACTAACTTGGCCAGAGGAACTCATGAATGTACAGATTATAATATAATAACAATGCTACAAGAGAAAAGACTGTTGTGTGTTTAAGAATAGCACAGGAAATAAAGATGTGCTAGGTATCTGTTACAGACCTGTGCTCCATTGGCAGTTAAAAGATAATAAAAGAGTCAATTAATCAAGCATGTTCACTCAAGTAAAGAATGTCAGCTTACCTTACTGCTGTGGAGAAGGGCTGCGTTTTCTTGCTGCAGTAGCTTGGGTGGTCCTTTGTACCCTTGTTGTCGATGCTGATTACGCCTTTTGGCTGGGTAGTAACAATCAGGTTGCTGTTTGTTTTGAACAAGCAGATGTTGCAATTAGGTCGAGTTCATAAGTAGTCCAGGAGACAAGGAAAGAAAGAAAGCAAGGAAGAAAGACTATTCAGGACATCTTGCGCAACTGGACCATTCAGGGCATCTTGCACAACTGCACCATTATGGACATGTTGCCCAATTGGACCATTACAGGCATCTTGCACAACAGGACCATTCAAGGTGTCTTGCTCAACTGGATCATTCAGTGCACCTTGCACAATTGAACCATCAGGGAATCTTGGACAACTGGATGATTCAGGACATCTTGCACAATTGGACCATTATGGGTATCTTGCACAACTGGACCATTATATGGCATCTTGCACAATTGGACCACTATGTGGCATCTTGCACAACTCGACCATTCAAGGCATCTTGCACAATTGGACTATTCAGAGCATCTTGCACAATTGGACTATTATGGACATCTTGCACAATTGGACCAATCAGAGAATCTTGCACAATAGGACCATAATGGACATCTTACACAATTGGACCATTCAAGTTATCTTGCACAACTGGACAATTCAGGGCATCTTGCACAATGGAAACATTCAGGGCATCTTGCACAATGGAACAATTCAGGGCATCTTGCACACTTGGACAATTCAGGGCATCTTGCACAATGGAAACATTCAGGGCATCTTGCACAATGGAACAATTGAGGGCATCTTGCACACTTGGACCATTCAGGGTCTCTTGCACAATGGGACCAATCAGGACATCTTAACATACATTAATAAAACTACATCTCTGTGGCCTCTAGTTAACTTCTTGCTTGTTTAATCACTGTCCATGATTTACTTCTGTATGATAGGTTAGATTTGTTATATTCTTAAGAATGTGTAAAATGCTTACATCTGAAATAGTCTGCTAATAATGTCTCGAAATTGCTGCTCCAGTTTGCCAACTTTCACAGAAAAACCAAAATCTTGTGGACATGATGTATGACTTTCCTTCAGTACAACTTGCAAAAGTCCAGTGTTTGAAAACCAGGACAAAATTGTGTTGATAACATCACCAAATCTCTTGAACCTGCCAGTTGGATTACCAAGCACTTGAGGTCAGATTTTTTTTTAAATCGATAAAACAAAGTGCACACGCATTATAGCAAAAAGATTTAAAATTAAAGAAACAGTGAGAATTGCCAAGTTACAACAAAATTATTCTACTCATGATGCATTTTTTAAAAATGTTTAATAATATCCTGTTTAGCTCCTAATGGGCAGTGTTGCAACTCTGAATTTGGGAAAAAATCCTAGATATCAGCAGCTTGTGCTACTTTTGGGCTACTTTGTGCTATTTTTGGGCTACTTTGGACAAGTTTGGGCTACTTTGTGCTATTTTTAGGCTACTTTGGACAAGTTTGGGCTACTTTGTGCTATTTTTGGGCTACTTTGGACAAGTTTGGGCTACTTTGGGTGAAATCTATGTAGTGTTCTTCAACTAATGAAGGAAAATGACACCTAGACGGGACCAAAAGAACCTTTATCTAGGTGAATCCATAAAAAAGTGGCAACGCTTATAATGGGTTATAATTAAGATACCATCATCATCATCAGCTTCATTTGTGATCCTTATAGAGCATGGGTCCCTAGCAAGAAGCCTGCGCCCAGAAGTTACAATATTTTGCAGTGGTCGACTCTGACGCAATTTTTTTGCACGATGAGGTTGCCAATCCCATGCACATCCTCTTAACAGTTACCTAGTATGACACGTCTGAGGGTGCAGTAGTCCCATTCTTTCATCATCTCTTCAGAGATCCCCAGGAATTACAGGGGACAAAATTATTCTGTGCGGGATTAATTTGTTTCTTTTTTATGGTTAAAAATATCCTCTACACTGCCTGATGGGTTATAAATAGGATATAGCCCTCGGCTTACGATGAGGTTTTGTTCCGATGACACCAGTGTTAATCAAAATGGTTGTAAGTCAGAAATCAGTATATACTACAGGTCTTTATCCTTGAATCTGAAACCCGAAAACCAAAATATTCTGAAAATTAAACCTTTTTTGGGGTCGACTTTTGGCTACTTTTGGATGACTTCTGGAAACCGGAAAAATCTGATTTCCAAAACATGGCTGTCCCCGAGAATTTTGGATTCAAGGATACAGACATGTATTTGAACCAAGTCAAAAATTGTTATAAATATGTTAGTGTCACAACGTTACCCCTGTGAGGGTAACCAAAGAGAGTTATCTGTGAGGTGCCGGCTTTGTCAATGGCTCAGATTCGCCTGGCACCCGGTTGAAGATGAGCAGCAGGAGTGGAGAAGGTGAATATAAGACTTTGGGATGAATTCCCAGCATATAGCCCCAGTGATTCTGGATCTCGTGACATATACCTCCTACCACTCTATCTCCCCCTCTATATACTAACGAGCCCCCACTCCCCTATTACACTGAGTGAACAGAAGAGAAAGAGAAGAAGAACAGTATGTCTCTTTCGCACACTTTCGTTCCTTCTCTATTACACTGATACAAATGCAACTAGAAATAACATTAACTATCCCTGTGAAGAAAGATATTAGTTAATGCAAAATACACAAATGAATCTAAAGTCTACCCTATGTGATGATGATGAATTTAAGTAACTCCTAAATACTAACAAAAAGGATATCTTGTGTTTCTTGGTCTCTTGCTAACTGTCAATAAACTCTGGTTGTTTGAAACACAATGGACAAGTCTTTGTCTGCCTACAATAACATTGGACGGTTCACTCGATTTCGCCAGGTGTCCACGGCTTGTATTTTTGTCTTTCACAATGCCTGTGTTGACATTGTCCCGAGCGTCCGAGGTGTCTTATTCATGGGTGAGGTTGAACACAATGTTAGGCGGGTGAGACTTCGTCTGTTATGCAGATGTCCTTTTGTTGTCTTGGTATTTTGCTTATGTGGTGACGATGATGGAAATATGTTGTATATTCGTATTTGTTGGTGCATCAATTGTACAGGGAGAATCTGTCCATTACTGCATGTAATTTAGGATCTCGATAAATTTAGTAGGCACTGGGGTTACAAAATCTCCCGTCTGCTCTTGCAGCTTTTGATCATAGTTTCTCAAAGGCACTTGTTGTAAAAAAATCATCCGTTGGCGACTGCCACTTCAGATCATTAAATTTCTCAAAGGCACTTGTTGTAAAAATCATCCGTTGGCGACTGCCACTTCAGATCATTAAATTTCACGTGGACAGCTATTTAGAAATGCAGCAATCCTTCTGGGTATTTTCTGCTTTCTTTTTGGGTGGGTAGTCGATGATAGAAAGACCCTTCACCGCCTGGTAAATTCCTTTCTGACCCCCGTGGAGTATTGGTAGGTTGTTGCCGTTAATTACGTGTGAGATGCGTGTCGTCGCAGTATCTCGGTCGGCCCTACTCTAAAGCTTGTCCTGTGATTAACGCCAACCACGTAGTAGACTAAGGATGAGTATCTCAAATGGTCCCTGTCTCTACCACTGTGATGGATAAAATAATGAACCCTTTGTAAGTATCCCGTAAACTTTGCTAAGCCTGTAGTGTCTTGTATTGTGAAATCTTATCACTATAAGAAAGGGCTGTGCGGTGTTTACTGCACGTTTAACTTTTAATGTAACATTCAAAATAAATTTGACTTGATTATACTTCGTTATAGTTACTAGATACTGTGCAATCTTATAAAAACAATCATTCTCTGCATGGCGTTTATTGCAAACTGTCCTTACTAGCGTGAAATATTATATTATAATAAACGTGACTGGTATTTACAGTGTTATATTTATGGAAAAATATGTATATATTATCTGAATGAAGTTAAGACATAATAATGATAAAGTACAAAATATATTACACTAACCTTGGTGTCCCTATACGAATTTCACTGACACAATGTCTTGATTCTTTCTCGTGAAATCTAGAACCCCAAGTCTTGGTTGGCGGAATGGTTTCTCTTACCAATGCCAAGCCATGAATATAGTTGGGTTATATATCGTCTGGATCGCCTAGGGCGATTTTTTCGGGTTCGCTTCCTGTGTCATGTGAAATTTCGTTTGTCTTCCTAAAGTCAGACATTCCGTCCTCAAACTGTGTAAAATTTCCTGTATTATTTTGCTATGGTCGCTCTCATATATTTTGCTTATCCGAGACAACTTGTCNGCGTTCGTCTTTCGGTGCACGTACAGTGTTGTTCTTCTCGTTATCAGTTCGTATTCATTCTGCTTTCATTTTGGCCCTGGCTCAGACTTTCGGTCTCCTTTAACCCAATCTTACTTTGCGTGAACGACTGATCACAATGCTCATTGTAAAATTACTTGGCCATCTGTCGCCGACTGCACATTATGTTCTATTACTAGCCAAAATAATAATTGGGTATTACTGGCTTTGTGTAAACACACCCGCGACGTCCGGCGATGGACTGTTTATGTAATGTCTCCCTGTTGGGCGACATTTATGACTTTCTAAAACAGGTGAATGTTATTACGTTTACAAGACTCACGCCGAGCGATGGCTATTGTTTATGTCAACATTCCTTGTAAAATTGGTCAATTTCCACGACTGATGAAAACGATGTCTGTGCCGACAATCAGTATAAAAAGTCGAAATACACACTCATTCAGTGAGAAATTTACCGACAAAATATTACCATTAGGTTTTAGGAATTTAATTGCAGACTTACTCGCGTCCCGTGACATATGTCCCCCACACGAAGTCTTAGCTTGGGAAGACTCCTGCGAGTCAGGATGCATTTTACATTCCCTATTGTCGGCTGATGTTATCTCCTCGCTATCACTATCCTCCTCATCTTCCTCGTTTCCACCATCCTTCTCCTCGTTCAAATCGTTCTTCTCGCAATCTTCCTCAGTTGCTTCTCCTGCATCAGCTATAAAGAGCTGCTCCCTTCCTGTTTCAATATCGTGACCGTAGTCAAGAGTTGTCGCCCCTGCTCGACTACGTTCGTAGAGTGTGTTGTGATTTTCTGCACACCTGCAGATGACTGTCTAGCCGCATTGGGCTGCAGTGCTGAGTTCGGATTTCCTTTATTCAAATGCTTTGTGGCTGCTCGTGTCCTGAAGTTGGCCGCTTCAGTTATGTGTCTGGCTAAGTATCTCTTTAGCAGAATAATATTATATATTTCCAGCTGATTCTCCATTGGAATCTTTTTGGAATCTTATCATTGGTTCGAGATGCCTTCTCGACCATTGTGTATGGCCCGTGCCATCCAATCTGTAACCTGTTCTGTTTGCTATGCATAAACAGTAAAACATATGCTATCTCTAGCTCACACTTAGGACCAGTCGTATTATATTCTCCGTCATGTTGACGCCTCCTCTTCTTCATACGTAGTCTGTTTCCCTTAACAGTGGCTTCCTCACTTTTCCCATGATTTGATGCCCCTCTCTGGCATTCAGGACCTGATCTGATAAATTGATCCATGTCCCTTGCGATTCCCTGCCAATAATAATGGTGGGTGGGTGATTCTTTGCGTAGTGATGTATTGTCTGACCTGACCACTAGATTCACTAGCATGTCCCATACCTAAGATATAAAATCTATATCGTGCTGGTACTACCAGTTGCTTATACTCATATCCGCGCTTTTCTACTTTCCTAAGGAGTTGTCCTTGCTGTTTAAAGCAGTCTCCTGGTTCTGGTGGATTGTCTCCCTTCAGTCTCTTCTTAAAACACGGTTCTACCGATTTATCGTTCATTTGAGCTTGTCTCAGCTCTTGCGGATGGAAGTGAACCTCGTCTCCTTGTCTCTTCTCCTTCGCTTGGTCACTTGTCTGCACTGCAGCTGTGACTCTTGATTGACGAGTGTCTCCTAAACTCACATATTTGTAGCCTAAAATGACTTCGTATGTATGATCATTTAAAACTGCCGTTCGTAGTTCTCCCTTGACATATCTGCCTTCAATGGGAGTCCGGGCGATAGCCGCCATCATTGGAGGATCGCCGTTACCTGTGACCTGAATTTCCACAGTTCCATCAGTCAATTGTTCTGATCTAACCAGTCTTGAACTGATTTTCGAATCGAATTCCAGCCTGGAATCGAATACCTCTTCCGCTCTTTCTCTATTGACAACGTTGTGTTCCGAGGGAATCCGGGCGCTAGTCGCCGTCCCTACAATATCACTTTTCCTTTTCCGCCCCTTTGCATTAGGGTCCTTGTAATATTCGTTGCCAGGTTTAAACCTCTTCTTTCTTTTGAGTGGTCCATTCTTATTGACACTAACTCTCAGTGTGTCTTTCTTCGCTCTGTCGAAATAAAAAATGTTTCCCCACTTCTTTCTTCTGCTAACCAATCTTTGAATCCGACGACGGATCAAAGTTGGCCCTTGTTTGTCCTTATTACGTATCTTGTGTATCTTGCCCGTGGAATGGTCATAATTCAAGATACGGTGCAACCCATCTGTCCATTTATATCGGGTACAGTGTGTTGTAAATTTCGCGCATCTGCGCTGTGCCTTGCATAAAGCGCGTACACCAAGCTGTTTCCTCTTGTGTCGCCTGGTGTCTTTCCTTCTCTCTATCCGCTTAGTTTTTTGTCTCGCCTACATATAGAATCGGAGTCCCATGGGTGTTGAGCTGCTGTATCCCCGCCGGCTCTACCACACTTTTTCTCCTCATAATCCTCTTCTACCTCCTTTTGAAGAGAGTCGGGGGGTGCCTCCGTGTCCGTCCTAGCGTCCACCCCTGTCCCGATAAATCGTATGTGTTGTTATACCTTCTAAAGGCACACATTTCTCTCCGTAAGTTTTTAAAAGTGGTAGGATCTGACTTTTCCTCGTCTTGGATAAAGGCAGACTTAGGCGATGTGTGCAACTGTCTATTTCCGTGGATATAATAGCGAATGCCCGTTCCTGTCCGGTCGCTTCTTTCCACGTAGAAGGGCCGGTGGAGTAAGGTAATAATTGTTTCTCCTGATGTCAGGAGACAAGTGCCTGTTTTTCTTCTTCCCTGTGATGCCAGGTGAAATTGTTTTATTCGAAGTCCCCTTGCAAGATCCATCGAAGGTACCGCTCGCAAATTAGAGTGGGTTCTTCTGTGCCTTTTAATAACTTTCCGTTATCTCTGCATCGGTGTCTGGAATCCATTGAATTAACTACCGCGCCCGGGTGTGATTTTTTCCTCCCCCTTTTTTTTCTCCGGGACTCTTTGTCCTTCATTGTTCGGGTTTCCTATATACGCCAAGCGATGGAGAGGAGGGCGGTTTCGGCACTCACTGGTGTAGTGATTTTTCATGCGACAATACCGGCACCATTTTTTCCCCTTGCCTCTGGTTCTGAGAAAAGGAAGTTGTGTTGAGTTTCCTGTCTATGTGGATTGCAAAGCAAGTTGTCTTTCTTCCCCTGATACCGGTCAACTGCGCCCTTCTCGTAATCAGTTTCTCCTGCAGATTTCTTTGCATATGTCGTAATGCAAGGCGAAGATGGTGTGTCCTCTAGGCGATATGATAGCTCGTCTGCCACTTCATGGGCCGAAATACATATTTCTGGTTCAACTCTTGTGGATAGTTCAAATGCTTTTAAGCAACCTCTTCATCCGAAGTTCGTGCTCTCTCTCTGCCTTATTTTCTCTCTAAACTCTGCCTTGAAATCTCTCCTATACTCGGGCCTCTCTCTCTCTCTCAGCTTCTAATTTCTTGGCTTCTCTCTCCTCCTTCTCCGCTGCTAATGTCAATCTTCTTTGCTCTACTTCTGCTGCTAGTTTATCTTTTCTCTCTTGCTCTGCAAGTTTGTCTTTTCTCTCTTCTTTGTGCGCCGGTAGCATTTTTTCCACACATATTCCATAAGTTCTCCTTTTTCTAGTTTTAAACTAGTTGCTTCCTGGATAATCGCAGCGCGAATTTGCCTCAAATCTGCCATGATCAAGCTAGAATTCAATCTGCCTATCGCTACTCAAAATTATGTGAGAGAAAAAAATATAGGGCGAAGAAAAAAATTTGTGCCCTTGGCCAAAGGGAGAACCAAAAACAAATGTCCCGTATGCTTCGCTATATAACCTTTACAGACGTCCAGGTAAATGACAATAGTAAAGAAAACCTTGGCAATACAATTCTAAGGCTTGCTAAGAATACCAGTCAAATATTTCTGACCATCAACTGCCTGCCTACCAAGAAAACAATACTAAAATGTTTCGTCTCAGTGGCTTAGTCGCTATTGTCCACTTGTGAACAAAAGGAATACACAATGTCGGGTCGCTCGTTCAAAGCGTCCGACTTCAACAATGCCTTTTGATCGAGTCCCACGTGGTACTACCAAAAATCCAGGTAAATTTATAATGATGACAACAAATCAATATTGGTAACCAGATGCAGTAATAAAGTGCATATAAATTAATACGGTGTAATCTTCTAACATGTGTCAATGTCTTTCTTAATATACTATGAATATCTAATCTTAATATCTAATATGAATATCTAGTTATCTAATACTCTATTCTGTGTTCTTTCCCTCTACCTAAGTAGAATAAGGAACAGTATAGAAGACAGTGAATAGGTTTATACAAAATTTGCAAAAAAGAATTATTTAATGTTTTAGTCTAGGGCAAGTCCCAAGGTATATCCCGGACTGCAGCCCACAATTAATTATGTCACAACGTTACCCCTGTGAGGGTAACCAAAGAGAGTTATCTGTGAGGTGCCGGCTTTGTCAATGGCTCAGATTCGCCTGGCACCCGGTTGAAGATGAGCAGCAGGAGTGGAGAAGGTGAATATAAGACTTTGGGATGAATTCCCAGCATATAGCCCCAGTGATTCTGGATCTCGTGACATATACCTCCTACCACTCTATCTCCCCCTCTATATACTAACGAGCCCCCACTCCCCTATTACACTGAGTGAACAGAAGAGAAAGAGAAGAAGAACAGTATGTCTCTTTCGCACACTTTCGTTCCTTCTCTATATATGTGATAACGTGTGTTGGTAAACACAACTACAACATTTATTAATGTTCTGAAATATAACAACATTCAATTACACTGATACAAATGCAACTAGAAATAACATTAACTATCCCTGTGAAGAAAAAGATATTAGTTAATGCAAAATACACAAATGAATCTAAAGTCTACCCTATGTGATGATGATGAATTTAAGTAACTCCTAAATACTAACAAAAAGGATATCTTGTGTTTCTTGGTCTCTTGCTAACTGTCAATAAAACTCTGGTTGTTTGAACACAATGGACAAGTCTTTGTCTGCCTACAATAACATTGGACGGTTCACTCGATTTCGCCAGGTGTCCACGGCTTGTATTTTTGTCTTTCACAATGCCTGTGTTGACATTGTCCCGAGCGTCCGAGGTGTCTTATTCATGGGTGAGGTTGAACACAATGTTAGGCGGGTGAGACTTCGTCTGTTATGCAGATGTCCTTTTGTTGTCTTGGTATTTTGCTTATGTGGTGACGATGATGGAAATATGTTGTATATTCGTATTTGTTGGTGCATCAATTGTACAGGGAGAATCTGTCCATTACTGCATGTAATTTAGGATCTCGATAAATTTAGTAGGCACTGGGGTTACAAAATCTCCCGTCTGCTCTTGCAGCTTTTGATCATAGTTTCTCAAAGGCACTTGTTGTAAAAAATCATCCGTTGGCGACTGCCACTTCAGATCATTAAATTTCTCAAAGGCACTTGTTGTAAAAAATCATCCGTTGGCGACTGCCACTTCAGATCATTAAATTTCACGTGGACAGCTATTTAGAAATGCAGCAATCCTTCTGGGTATTTTCTGCTTTCTTTTTGGGTGGGTAGTCGATGATAGAAAGACCCTTCACCGCCTGGTAAATTCCTTTCTGACCCCGTGGAGTATTGGTAGGTTGTTGCCGTTAATTACGTGTGAGATGCGTGTCGTCGCAGTATCTCGGTCGGCCCTACTCTAAAGCTTGTCCTGTGATTAACGCCAACCACGTAGTAGACTAAGGATGAGTATCTCAAATGGTCCCTGTCTCTACCACTGTGATGGATAAAATAATGAACCCTTTGTAAGTATCCCGTAAACTATGCTACGCCTGTAGTGTCTTGTATGTGAAATCTTATCACTATAAGAAAGGGCTGTGCGGTGTTTACTGCACGTTTAACATGTAATGTAAGAGGCAAAATAAAAGTGTCTTGTATTTACTTCGTTATAGTTACTGGAAACTGTGCAATCTTATAAATATAATCATTCTCTGCATGGCGTTTATTGCAACCTGTACTTATTAGTGTGAAATATAATATTATAATAAACGTGACTGGTATTTACAGTGTTATATTTATGGAAAATATGTATATATTATCTGAATGAAGTTAAGACATAATAATGATAAAGTACAAAATATATTACACTAACCTTGGTGTCCCTATATACGAATTTCACTGACACAATGTCTTGATTCTTTCTCGTGAAATCTAGAACCCCAAGTCTTGGTTGGCGGAATGGTTTCTCTTACCAATGCCAAGCCATGAATATAGTTG
Source organism: Oreohelix idahoensis (assembly GCA_024509875.1). Taxonomy (NCBI): domain Eukaryota; kingdom Metazoa; phylum Mollusca; class Gastropoda; order Stylommatophora; family Oreohelicidae; genus Oreohelix; species Oreohelix idahoensis. Next base: position 87,803 of record JAMPIV010016567.1, on the reverse strand, counting down.
GGTTATATATCGTCTGGATCGCCTAGGGCGATTTTTTCGGGTTCGCTTCCTGTGTCATGTGAAAATTTCGTTTGTTTTTCCTAAAGTCAGACATTCCGTCCTCAAACTGTGTAAAATTTCCTGTATTATTTTGCTATGGTCGCTCTCATATTTTGCTTATCCGAGACAACTTGTCTGCGTTCGTCTTTTGGGGCACGTACAGTGTTGTTCTTCTCGTTATAATTTCGTATTCATACTGCTTTCATGTTGTCCCTGGCTCAGACTTTCAGTCTCCTTTAATCCAATATTACTTTGTCTGAACGACTGACCACAATACTCATTGTAAAATTACTTGGCCTTCTGTCGCCGACTGCACATTATGTTCTATTACTAGCCAAAATAATAATTGGGTATTACTGGATTTGTGTAAACACACCCGCGACGTCCGGCGATGGACTGTTTATGTAATGTCTCCCTGTTGGGCGACATTTATGACTTTCTACAGGTGAATGTTATTACGTTTACAAGACTCACGCCGAGCGATGGCTATTGTTATGTCAACATTCCTTGTAAAATTGGTCAATTTTCCACGACTGATGAAAACGATGTCTGTGCCGACAATCAGTATAGAAAGTCGAAATACACACTCATTCAGTGAGAAATTTACCGACAAAATATTACCATTAGGTTTTAGGAATTTAATTGCAGACTTACTCGCGTCCCGTGACAGTTAGCAATTAACATATTTTAATGCTAAAATGTGTAGATCTGTTTTGTTATATTTTTAAACTAAAGTAACTTATTTGTTTATAGTGCAATATAAAAATTATAACTTAAAAAGTATCATACATCACTGTGCTGTAACAAATAATAAATTAATAAAATTTTCAACAAATAAATAATTGAAAAAATATAATAGCAAAAGTGGGAAAGCTGTTGTAAGTACGACTGGTCATAAGTTGTACTCGTCATTAAGTCAAGGAAAGCTTAAATAGAGTTGATAGTTTTAGATAATATATTCAATATAATACCTGATACCTTTCTAATTATCAGAGTTGTCGTCAAGTCTATCCTAAAAAATCTCAGGTCCAGTCGCTTATAAAAACTGTCAAGTCGAGCCTCGAGTCAAGTCGCTGTGGTGACATAAGTCCAACTTGAGTTCAAGTTGATTATCTGATTGGCTCAAGTCAACATTACTGATACTGGCAGGTCCCAACTTGAGCCGGGTTGAGTAAAATATTGAAAACTCGCGAGACACTGTGGTGACTTAATTTCAACTCATGCTTCAGTCAACTGACTCATGTCGATGACACTGCTAATCATTTGATCTGGACTGTGTGCCAGTTAATTAAAAATTCTAATTTTGTATGTTTAAAACATTTTTTTTTTAAAGCTGAACTGATCACAATTACTGTGACCTGTATCTGCAAGATAATACTATAGAGCACTTCCTTCTAAAGTCGTATTGTTATTGTTGAACAGAATTGACATCACTGCACTCCGGGCAAACCCATAGGTGCTCAGTCTCCTTCAGTAGATGTTGAAGAGAGTGAATGCTAACTATTCCTGTAGCTTGATGGTTATATACACGATGGATTCATCCTCTCATACGTCCATCTCTGCAAGCTTTATGTTTGATGCCTAATTCCAACAATCTTAACCTTGATGATTCATCTATTGCAGTGTCATTCTCTAACAGGTGATCATTAATTGTTCTCAGTATTTCTCCCTTATCCATATCCAGTGTCCCCACTGTGGGTGCTCTTGATGCTAGTTTGTCAGCTCTCTCATTACCGCGTACTTCTGCATGACTAGGACAGTAGATCCACACCAGCTCTTGCAGATTCAAAGCTTCTATGAATGTTTTCCATTCATGCCGTAGCCAACCATTTTGAACCTTTCGAAGCATGGACTGAGAGTCTGACACAATGATTGCCTTTGTTAATGAAGTTTCAGTTCACAACCTTAAGGCTGCAGTAACTACCTCTACCTCCATTCTCATGCTGGAAGTTCTTATCTTGTAAGCCCCTCTATGTTCAACAATGATTCTGCCCTTTACCCTAGCAGAGAAGCTCCAGCCTGAATTCTCACTATAGATCACAGACCCATCAGTATACACAATGGCATGATTATCCCTGGCATGATCAAGTATCAGCGGATTAATTTCCAGTTCTGCTTTCCCATTGCCCCATGTTCTACAGTGTAAACATTATGAACAACAAAGAATTCCACTTTTTGAATATTTACAACCATGTCACCCTCTTTTCACTGTCATTCATTCATTACCCTTAGCTTCCCAAGGAGCATAGGCCTTCAACAAACACATGCCAAGTCTTCCTGTCACGTGCCATCAGTTCAAATTCTATCCACGTTGTCTCATCATTTTCACCTCTGTTTCCAGCTCTCTTCTCCATGTGCTTCTTGGTCTACCTCTGCATCTCTTGCCCTGGGGGTTTCCTCAGTGTGTGTCCTATCCATCTCCAGCGTCTTCTTCTCATCTCTTGTTCAACTGGCACTTGTCTGGTTCTTGTCATCAGTTCCACGTTGGTAACCTTGTCATACCATTTTAATCCCTCTATTCTACACATGAATCCATTTATGAAAGTCTGTAGCTTTTTGGTTGTTGTTCTCCATGTTCCAGAGCCATATAATAGTACTGACTTGACATTTGAGTTGAAGATTCTGATATGATATATAGTGTAGCCAATTTAAGATAACAATTTTGATTTCTGATGTCTGAATTAGGCACTAGTTTATCCCTCCAATCAGCATTGAACCTCTGATACACCATCAAACAACAACCAATCAAACTACTTTTCATTTTCTTGGCAAAGCAGTCAAAACAATAGACCAATTCTTGGCTTTGGTTTTAATCTTATTTACGGAATTCACCACAACATTAATGCCTCATGCAAGCCTGGACTTAAACATTTTGCAACGAGATGCTTTCTGTGAATTACACAATGAATAAAAAACGCTAATGGGTTTTATTTTTTTAATCAAAATGACAAATTGTTTATATTGTCCTGTCATAGCTGGAATGTACGGTTGTTGTTTTTGCTGTTCTCCATGTTTTATCACCATACAATAATACTGACTTAACATCTGAGTCACAGATTCTTATTTTTGTGTTGGGCTTGTGTTGAGGTTCACTTCGTAGTGTGAAGCAACTTTGATAGACTGATTTTTTAAAAGTTTTTGCCCCACGTTGCATCCCCAACTGCACATATAAAATAATTTGAGATGCGCGAGAACGATGACGTACGAATGTTGCTAGGCATGATGGAGACAGAAAAATGTATAGTAATCTGCATTTCGTTGCTGGGCGTTTAGGATGTGTTTTTTTGTAAGCGTGACATAGCATCTTATCAATGTGAGGTATAACCACTATATACTCTAAGTGTGTTTTGAATATGTTTCATTCAATGTGTGGCCTACTTGCCACTTAAGGATTTGTGCTCTTGCACTTACAGTAAGTGTATTTTAAAATAGTGAGCAGCCTTTTATCAATGTAGTCACATGTGCTCTGGAAGCATCGTTTGTGACAAAGTAGCAGACAAGAAACGTGTATGATAGCACCAGATTTAGGCATTTATTGCCTAAATTAATATCATCTATGAATGCTCAGACGGATGAGATTCGATGGACAAAATGAATGAATGTCGCGCGCTAGCAACAGGATTTATAATATATCATTGAATAGAGTGATTATGTTGTAACTGTTCAGACAAGATGTTACATATAAAAGTTTTGAAGTTGTCAGATCCAGGCTTTGTCAGGTTTATCCATGAACTGTTTGAAAGTAAACCCTAGATTACTTATGCCAGCTGAGGGAGTCTATGACTTATAACATTTGATGATGGCCAGGCATTTCTAGCATTGAAAGACAAAGGCATCCTACATAACATATATATTTTCAGGCTATCAGTTATCTTTGGACTACCCCCAACAGCTTGATTACATGATAATGATTATGATGATATTAATAATTTTTTAAAAAAAGGTAAAGGATTCCATTACATGCCCATTGAAGCATATTAGGAATATGGTGTTAGGTGCATATTTTCTTGACCATCGGCACACTAGGTATGGTGTGGTTAACATCACACCGGCCACCTTAACCTTCCTAGAGTTGCTCTGGTACCCAATTTTATGAGGCTGGGTCGACCTGAGAGCCATTTGCAGTCTAAAAAATCCCGCCTCAACTGGGGATCAAACCAAGGACCACCTAGCTAGGAAGCCAGTGCACTAACCACCGCGCTACCGTGGCTCCCTTATTTAATAAGCTGTCAGTAATTTCAACCAAGATCAAAGTAACCTGGCAATCAAAGATGTCCTGTCTGTCTCTGGTCCAGTTTTCACACTCCATTTTGCTTCAGCAGCTTTCCAAGTACCCACTTCATTGCAAAGCTTTCTCAGAAACAGCAAACATTTGTGATTAATCTCCTGGAGAGCCTCCATTGCCTTCTGAAAAACAGCAATGAGGATAACAATGAGCAGTTATTTTAAAAAGGAAGCTAAGTAACTGAGCATGCATGAGAATCATATTCTTGTAAGGAGCAGCAATTCCTCAGGTGGCAGCAGAAATGGGGAATTTCTACTGCTACTTGTGCAGTTTTTCCATGTTCGTTTAACAGTCTAGGTACCAATTTTTGAGATTTTTATACAATAAAAAAAGGTTAGTCAGCAACACATACCCCCATTTAGCTTTCTTTGTGTTGCCTCATGTACCTCTTTACCAGGACCTTCTTCTGTTGTAGTTGGCTAAATTGAATTATTTTCCATATTCTTTTGTTGAAGTTTTTTGTGATTTAAATGTTTTACGGGATGGGGTACCTGGCTCATCACATACTCAAATCTCCTTAGTCACTTCTTATGACATGCATGGTTGGTTGCAGTGCAACTATTCTCTGCTTCCCTTTCAGGCCAAGGTAACACACAGGTGAGGGACAGATAATGATATCAGAATAAGAATCCAAAAGCCAAGAAGAGCTTTCATTGCATTAGCTATCAGTCTCAAGGCTCTCAATTAAGGAGATGGATGTGAATCTCTCACATACTAAAAGGTCAAGGTAGTCACATAACAGATACTGCCATAGGGGAGTGAAATGTTAGAGACTTCACCACAGTAGGTCCAGCATCGAGAGATGGGGTGACCAGTTCTCTTTCTCGCTTGCCTTTTCCTTTTTTAACTCAAAGAGCAAAGTCAAGTACCCATTTATAGGTGCGTAGACTGGAGCGTGCTGTTACCATGAGAGACCAGCACTCTAACCACTCTGTCAATCGGACTTTTATATACTACTCACCAAAAAAGACAGATGTCCAGAACAAGCAATGGCTTTGGCTCACTAGACTACAGGGAGAAGTTTGACTCTGGGGCATACAGAAATGAACTTTCAAGGCAGAACTCCAAAATGGAAGAAGAAAACAAGGAAGGCAAGATATGAATAGAAGCAGGCTGGATAGTTTTCCCTCCACTTCATGAGCTCAATAATTCGTGTAGTTCATAGGGGTCTCTTATTAGGCAAAGAAAGAAAAGAACTCTCTGGCATGTCATACAAGGCACCTAATATGAAGTTGTGCTTGGAGCTGGCAATCTCATCATGTAACACAAAGTGCTACAGAAACCACTTCTTCTTCTGTGTTTAGTTCGTAGTCATGCTAGATCTGTAGGCCCATTGCCAGGATAAAGTTCGCAGTGTTTTCCAGGTCAGTGCGGCAGCCCCATAGCTTCTGCTTGAGCTCAGCACCCCCTGGCCAGGTCAGATGTCGTGGGTCATCATGGGTTGGGCAGTTTTGAAGTATGTGCTCGGGGGTCTGGATTCCAGTTCCACATGGACATTTATTTGTACGAGATATCATGAGGCGATAGAGATGGCCCAGTAGTCTGCAGTGTCCAGTTCTCAGGTGGAATATGATGGTCTGTTGGTGTCTGTTTTAAGTTGGTGGATTGAGTCATCTCTGCTTTATGTATCACCTTCCTCCTTCACTGGTTTTTGTACTTGTTGTGGATGATGGTTTTAGCTTCTCGATATGGCAATGTGTGGCTAAATTGCTCCATTTTACTGCCACTTCTAGATAGAGCATCTGCTCTCTCATTTCCAGTGATTCCACAACGGGAGGGTAACCACTGAAGGGCAATGGTTGATGACCTTCGGATACTGTTTAGCTCAGATCTGATCTCATGTTTTCATTTCTGGTGTTCTGTATTGATTCCAGTAATAATCTACAGTCAGTGAAGATTACTATCTTAGCTTGTGGCTGTTGTACATGTCTTGCGGTGTTAACCCTTGGCTTACAAGATAGGTAGCAGCTGCCTTAACTGAAAGATCAGTGGCATTTCACTTGGGAACAAGGACATCAGACCCAATGCCAATTTGCCCTGGACTATCCCCAGGGTTCTCCACTATCAACGGTGCTGTTTAATATCTATACAGTAAAAGTAACCACCATTCAGCCAATTAGAATAATTTCAATTACATTTTAGAGATAAAATCCCTGTAGTAACAACATCTTAGTTATGTCTTCACTGGTTTGTTGAATAATGTGGGGAAGGACAGTAGGTGTCAAAATTAAGTTCACTCTCAGTAGAGATGTCAGGGCATAAAGGTTAAGGAACATTGATCAAGAAGAAATAATAATGTCTAGAAAATACTGCTCTAATGGCCTCACTTTAACAAGATGACACAGTACCTGTCTACACACTTGGAACTGTGTGATCTGCCGTTCATAGTTTAGTTCCATACTTTGTATCTCAGCAAAATAAGGTCTGAATTCATCCAGAACTTCATTTTCTGAGCTCATGTAGTTTACCTCTTCAGCTGATAACAAAACAAATTTTGATTCCAGTTACAGATATATACGGAATCTAATGGTAAAAACTAAAAACAAATTTATTTAAAATGCTTTAAGTATTTTAGTCCTTTCGTAATGTCAACTTACATTATGACAGTTACATTTCTTAAAGATAAATTTAATGTAGACCCAATATAATGCAGATGGCAGGAACAAACTTTGGTACCGGTACGCCGTTATAAGTGGGTCCACTTTGCATTGAATTTCCTTATTTTGACATAAATTTATCGACATTTGACAGAAACCAACAACCTTAAGGGGAGGGGTAGCAGGTCATTTTAAGTCAAAAAGAACAAAAAGGAAAATTAGGATTAGTCTGTGTTTTGATAATTTATATTCTGCTGAATCTAAATATGTCAAAATCATTGTTCAGAATACATTCTAAGTATGTGTGTTCTGAATTAGCAAATTGTACTTTCCTAAGAAATTATGCTTTTTGGGTGAAGAAAGTTATGAATTTCTCAGAACCTCATTTTGTGTCACAAATTTTCTTATAACTTTCTTAATTCTTAGTCAAACAACGTGCTATCTGGCACATGCATTTCCATTAGATAATAAAACTTTTGTCAGATCCCATTTTTGATGTCTTACCAAAATTTTGATATTAAAAAAAAAAAAAAATTTTGCCTCATTTTGGCGAGGAGCGTCCTGTTCAAACTAGTCGGTTATATTAGGGTGCATTTTGACTTATTGCAAATAATGTTGTAACATTTTTAAAAGTGTGTTACTGTTTTTAGATACTAACTTTAAAGTTCTGTACCTCAGAATCTACTAGATTTATCAAAACTATAATCTGATAAAAGTTTTAAAATGCAAATGATAAGCTTCCATTTCAATTTTAGTGCTCAAAACTTAAGAAGTTAAAAAAAACTGTACTGTATTTAAATATAGGATTAAAATCCAATATGGCCACCATTTCCATTGCAACAAATAGCATGATATCATCAGAGTTAATGGTATGCAAAGCTCTTTCTGTTGTAAGTTAATATTGTGCATTTGTACCAAAATCCTGCAGGTAATTGTGAATCCTCTCCTTAACTCTTTGACTCTGGAACAATGCTCAGAGCGTTGTTTTTAGTCTATCATGAATTAAAATTACGGCACAGGGTGGAAAAAATTGCGGCGTCAAAGAGTTTAAGACATATAGCTTAAGGACAACAACTATCATTAATGAGCAAAAGTAAATTTAACAAATATATAAATCATTTACATCTTGCATTCAGGATACTGAAAATAAATATTTCATTCAAATATTTTTGTGTTTTTATGCTAAACAACAAAAATGTCTGCATGCACAAAGGAAGCAATCAGCAAAATTGGGGTCCAACCTCTGACTGTAATATAAGTGATCCCACATTATATTGAGCTACGTTACATTGGGTCTACAGCATACTTCAACTTATGAAAATTACTAAGCTAATATCTACTCACACTTGTATAAAACAACACATAGTTTCTCAAAGAATTTTTATGTGTCTTAAAGCTACAGTCTAACTGAAAGCCAAACAGCATTTTAAAATTCAAGAAATTTATCACTGCTGCAAAAATTAAACTTTTTTTTTCCATATCTGTCAACTTCCTGAGATAAAAACATGTACGGCATACCAATAATTATCTGTACAAAGTAAAAAAAAAACCTGTACGCATTACCAACAAACCCCTTAAAAAGTCACAAAAAAACTTATACGACAGTTTTTGTGATATAGAAGATGAACAGTTTAAAAAATAGTAAAAAAAAACAACACAAATGTACACATTTTTAGCTAAAATTAACAACTTAAAACCATACTTAAAAAAAAACTGTATAAACTGCTTGTACGCCTGTACAAGGACTAAAATTAAAAATTCCTCTACTGATTATCCCTTTCCTGTACAAGTTGACAGGTATGTTTTTTCAGGCAAATCAAACGTACATGAAAATGTTTCCATACTGAAATTGTAGCATAGTATATAATATGATATATATGAATATAATAACAAACATAATTTTAAAAAAATTATCTAATTTAATCTAGTAATAATATTGTTAAAAATGTATGTACTTTATTAGCTTCATCTATGCAAGGAGTATAAGCCTTCAACAAACTTATGCTAAGTCTTCCTGTCCAGTTTTATCAGCCCTTGGCCTTTCTTTTCTTCTTCACTCCTGTCATTCATCTCTCCATTTCTCATCTCCATGTATTTTTTTTTAACTCTTTTAGTCCCAAGCAAAAAGCTGGGTTTGGCCCAAACAAAAATTGCCACCCCAGTGCTTTTTTATTGTTGTTTGGAAAAAAACATTTTTTAATGTTCATATGCATAAATACGAGGTATTTAAAATGAAAGTACTTCCTGTCAGAAATGACGTTTTGGGTTGTTAAAATTAGAAAACAGCTCTAGAAAGGAGCAAAAGATACGCAAGCCAATTTAACTCTCATTGGGTCAAATGGGTCTGGAAGGAAGTACGATACATCGGCTTTTGGGGCTTAAACTGTTAATCTCGATCTGACGCTCTTACCCTGGGGATTCCAGAACAAGTACTGCCTGATAACGCTACCAACAGGTTTCCTTAAAGTGTGTCCTATCCATCCCCAGCGTCTTCTTCTCAGCTCTTATTCCACGGGCACTTGTCTGGTTCTTGTCATCAAGAACACACAGGTGACCTTGCTGTACCACTTCAATTCTTCTATTCCATCCATGAATCCACTTAAGAAAGTCTGTAACTTTTGTATTGTTGTTTTTATTGTTCTCCATGTTTAACAGCCATACAATAGGACTGTCTTGACATTTGAGTTGAAGATTCTGATTTTTGTTCTGGACTTGATTTCTTTTCATCTCCATATATTTTTCAATGAATCGAAAGCTTTTCTAGTCTTTTATATTCTTATTTTGACTTAACATTCTCATCCTCCAAGATGCATGTTGTGATTCAACATCTCGTGACAGTGTTTTCTTCAAGTGCAATGTACTTATCATTTCCTGTATTGATTTTCATTATCTCTGAATAATATTAGATTTTAAAAATATAATAATAAAAATAAAAATTTCATTAATATAAAGAAATATAAGACTGATATTTCTGAAGAAGACAGAAATTATGACACTCAATGTAATAAATCCTGAGCCCATTAGAAAAAGGAACCAAAAGCTGCAACAAACAAATACATTTCATATCTAGGAAGCATAGTAACACATAGCATAGTAACACATAGCATAGTAACACATAGCATAGTAACACCAGATGGCAGAACAAGCAAAGGCATCAGTAACAAAATAGTTTGGTTTGGTTTTGATTTGGTTATAAGGACTATCTTCGTTGCACACGGACAACACCACCAGTGCTCCAATCTCCTCCCTTAGGTCACACAAGGAGGATCTCAGCACAGTGCACAAAGTCTGTAGCACCGGCGAGAATCCTTATGTGTGTATATAATGTATAGGAATCACACATTCTATAAACATTTTTGTAGTGGGTAGGTTTCCTAATTTTTTAATTTTGCTAAGGCAGTGGCCTGATAAGCATACTCTTTACAATTTCCAACTGCCATGGGATGTTTAATGTGTGCAACTTGCACACGGGACCTCCTATTTTTTCGCCCTTATTTCAATAAATTATAATCCCTCAACTGGGATTCCAACCCAGTACCTCTTGAATATGAGGTGGACGCCATTGCTCTGAGCCACTCCGACCCCCCCAGTAACAGAATGACTAAGCCAGAACAGCCTTTGCAAATCTTAACAACATTTGGAAATCTCAGTACAGCACAAACACCAAATTAAGATTATACAAGAGTTGTGTACTTTCTGTGCTATTGTGTGGTGTGAAGTGCTGAAGAGTAACAGAACAGGAAATGCCCAAATTATCCTTTTTCCACACAACCTGCCTAAGGAAAATTTTTAGAATTTTTTAGCTGAATACCATCTCCAACCAGGAACTGCTTACATGGTGCAGTCAAAAAGGCATGCAGACCATCTCTTCGGGCAGACACTGGAACTGGGTTGGCCATGGACTCCAATGCTATGGACTCCAGAAGGACGGTGAAAGACAGGCAGACCAAAGACAATTGGTGGAGAACTATGGAAGCTGAGATGCAAAGCATCAACCAATGTTGGGGCATGGCCCGAAGTATGGCTACTGATTGAGTTAAATGAAGACAGCTTGTTGCTGCTCTACAAGACGCCACTATGCGTGATGGTAACTGACTCTTTTGTCAGTCATGGGTTAAGGATCCAAGAAGAAGATTAATTTTAATAACAATAAAAATGTATCAGAATATTTAAATTGCAGAAAAATTAAGGGTTTGGAAATAACGATGACTTTAGTAAACCCTGTGCAGTAGGAATGCGAAGCCTGTCAAAGTGATGAGTTTATGAAGGCTGAGGTAATAAGCAAGTTCTAAGATTAAGAAGGCTAGACTAATAGATCAATTATGAAGACTAGACTAGTGGGTCCTAAGGTTAAGAAAACTAGACTTGCCGGTTCTAAGATTACAGAGACTAGACTAGTGGGTCCTAAGGTTAAGAAAACTAGACTTGCCGGTTCTAAGATTACAGAGACTAGACTAGTCTCTGAAGATCAGTAAGTTCTATGATTTTGAAGACTAGAAAGGGGGGTCCCGCCTTCTTGTCCTTTTGTCCCTTAGGTACAAGTATCTACTGCTGTTGGACTAAGAGCAGCAAGACTGCACCAAAGTGCTTCATGTAATCATGCAGTTGTGGATTTTGTAGCTGCTGGGTTTTACATGATAAGGCTGGCATTGCATTGTGGTCCTTGTTCTGAAGTCCCAAGAGTTAGAGATGTACAGGGAGATGAAAAAGTGCATGGGGGGAGAACTGGCGACATGAATGAAATAGTTGGAAGGATATGAGAGAACCCTGAGGGGGTAGTACGGAACAGGATGACTTGGTATGAGATTTGATGAATACATATACTCCTTATAGAACATAACAGTCACGATGATGGTATTTGATTACTCAGTTTTGTTCTGAATTTTAGAGTAACATTCATAAGACTTGATTACACATGTCAGGACAAAAAAAAACAAGAAACACTGATATTACAAACCAGGTTCAACAACGAACATCCCCACTGGGAGCGCCACTGTCTTGTTCTCAAGTAATTTTTTGGCTTGAGAAAGTTGATTTTCTGCCTCCTGGAAATAAGACATCAAGTATGAGAATTTCATACATGATTATGATATTCATTCATGTTACCCTTTAGCTCCTCAAGGGCCATAGTCAATACCCTTTAGCTCCTCAAGGACCATAGTCAATACCCTTTAGCTCCTCAAGGACCATAGTCAATACCCTTTAGCTCCTCAAGGACCATAGTCAATACCCTTTAGCTCCTCAAGGAACATAGTCAATACCCTTTAGCTCCTCAAGGAACATAGTCAATACTCTTTAGCTCCTCAAGGCCATAGTCAATACCCTATAACTCCTCAAGGACCGTTGGCCTTCAACAATTGCATGCTAAGTCCTTCTGTCTCATGCCATCAGCTCAAGGTCTTTTTATGTCTTTCTCATCATTTTCCCTTCTATCTCCAGTTCTCTTCTCTATGTGTTTGTTTGTTTGTCTACCTCTACCTGACTTGTCCTAGATATTCCAGACAAGCACTGCCAGGTAAGGCTATCAACAGGTTTTCTCAATGTGTATTCTATCGACTGCTAGCAACTTTTTCTAATCTCTTGTTCCACTGGCACTTAAATGGCTCATATCATCAGTTCCCCATTGGTGACCTTGTCATGGCATTTTGATTGTTGTATTCTATGGAACCATCCATTAACGACAGTCTGCAACTTCTTGGTCATTGTTTTATTGTTCTCCATGATTGACAGCCATACAATATATAAGACATTACACTTTATATCATAGCCTTACAGTACATTATGAAATGTCAAATCAATCAATCAATCAGCACTTGTGGTTCCTTTTGGTGCATAGGCCATTGACCATTCACTTTCAATCATCTACACTTCATTAATTTTCACCATTCTCCATTTCCACTCCTTAAGATGTAAAGACCACCACTGTATTTGGCCCTTTTGGAGGTAAAAGTCTGATCGCACATACGGCTGTAATGGAGTGAAGGGTTAGAGACTTCACTGGTGGGGTGACCAGAGAGGTGGGGTGACCAGAGAGGTGGGGTGACCAGAGAGGTGGGGTGACTAGAGAGGTAGGGTGACTAGAGAGGTGGGGTGACCAGTTCCCTCCCTTGCTGCTTTTTCCATCCCTAACTCAATTGCAAAGTCAGGTACCCATTTATAGCTGGGTAGACTGAAGCTTGTCCATACCATGAATTGAACCCGGTACCTTTGCCGTGAGAGATCAATGCGAGAGACTTTTGGAGGTAGCCTGCATTAAAGCACTTCTTGCTGTTACAGTTATGGTTTCTGTAACAATTTCTCTTACGTGATTATGTTACAGCCTTATGTACAACCTTACGTTAATGCCTCTTAACGCTTGCCTGTAGGTGTAATGGTTCCATTCTTCTTGATCTCCTTACAGCCACCTGAAACCACACATGGTGACTATACAGATCTATTATCCTGTTATTTGATCATCTAAAAACCAAAATATTCTGAAAATCAAAAGTTTCTTTGGACTACTTTTTTATCGCAATTAGGGTGACTTCTAACTATTTTAGAGCCGCAGTAGCATAGTGGTTAGTACACTGGCTTCCCAGCTCGGTGATCCTGGTTTGATCCCTAGTTGAGGTCAGATTTTTAGACCGCAAACGGCTTCATGGTCAACCCAGCCTCATGAATTTGATACCAGAGCAACTCTGGGAAGGTTAAGGTTGCTGGTGTGATGCCGACCACATCACCCCTAGTGTACTCATGGTCAGGAAGATATGGGCCTAACACCATATCCTCAATATGCCTCAATGGGCATGTAACTGGATCCTCCTTCTCCTCTGACTATTTTGAGTGACTTTAGGCTATTTTCATAACACATTTTGGGCGACCTGGGCTCTTTTGGCAATTTGGACTATTTTTTAAACGAGATTTGGGTGACATCCGAAAACCAAAATAATCTGGTTTCCATAACGAAGCTGTCCCTGAGGATTTTGAGAAAAAAGGTTACAGAACTGTGGTGCTTTTTTTTTTTTGCAGACAAATACTCTCTATGCTTGGATGCTGAAGCTATTTTGAGTATTCATGGCACAATCACTGACAAGCAGACGCCGCATTCACAAGTTGCATTTATTTTTCTTACTAAGCTCTCACTTTCTTTCCTTTCTCTGATGAAGGCCTTGCTGGTACAGCTTAGGTTATTTTCTTTGTCTTTTGTCCCTTGAAGTAACAAGAAGAGACATGGTCCGCAACCAGACGATACGTCAAGGCCTAAAATCCCACCCCCTGCAGACCCAAGTAGAACAGTCCCAACTAAGATGGTTTGGCCATGTCTGCAGAATGGGAGAAGATCGGCTACCACGACAAGCATGGGAAACAAAGAGCCAGGGATACAGACCCCCAGGACGACCCAGAGTCCTCTGGGAGGACAACATTAGACAATCTTTGAAGGACCGAGGACTAGAATGGAACCAGCCAGGAAGAAGACAGCCGATAGGATAGTCTGGTGCTCTCTCTTCCAAACCTCTACACCTCACGGTAGAAGGGGAACGACTAAGTAAGTAAGTCTTTTATCCCAGTAAGGATGAATTACCTGTTTTGGTTTTTTTTACCCAGCCTGCAGAAAAAATGGTGTTCGTATGCAATTTGAGGGAAAACAAACTGATAGTGTTGTAACCAGGTTTTTTTAAATGATTCTACAAGGGTGTCCAGATCTTTGTATGTTTGTTCTTCAGGGACCTAAGACACGCCAACATTGAGGAATGCAGTCAGCAACCCATAGCTAGACTGCTTGCATCAGGGTCAGCAAACCAGAGGTGACCAAGACCATACTCCACCTCCAAGTGGTGGTCCTGGAAACAGGCTGCATCACTGCAGTTTGGCTGAGTGAGTAGGGATCAAAGAGGGAAGGCTAACCCGGTCCCAAAAATGCTGTGCTGAAGTCGGATGTGTTGGCCGAAAGGCACAAATATCGCAGCTTCACTGTAAACAGACACAACGTGACCAATGTCCTCTTCAGGACAAACAAAAAAGAAGATGAAGTATGTTATTCAGAGCAGATTTTTCATTTAGGGAGTCTGTGAGAAACAATTTGAGGGAGATAGGGCATCTGTGAAGAACAATGTGTGGGACATGGGGATTTTGTGAAGAATAATATGTGGGAGACAAAGAGTCTATGAGGAAAAATATGTGAGAGATGGGGAGTCTGTGAAGAACAATATGTGAGGGAGGGGGAGTCTTGAGAAACAATATGTGGGAGATGGGAATTCTTGAGAAACAATATGTGGGAGATGGGGAATCTTGAGGAACATTATGTGGGCTTCTGCATTTTCTGTTTTTCGAAATAGCTTTGTAATTTTGTTCTGGATTTGTTTCTCCAGTGAGCTACAGACATTTATAAATGGTTCCTTGCATCAAATAGTAGGATTGAAATGGTATGACAAGGTCACCAATGTGGAACAGATGACAAGAACCAGACAAGAGCCAGTGAAACAAGAGATGAGAAGATGCTGGCGATGGATAGGACACACATTGAGGAAAAATGCTGATAGCAGTTTCAAGGCAGTCCTTGTTCTGTAATCCCCATGGAAACAGAAGCAGAGGTGGATGAAAAAAACACATGAAGAAGAGAACTGGAGACAGAAGTGAAAATGATGAGGAAGACGTGGAAAAAACTTGAGCTGATGTCACGTGACAGGTATGTGACAGGAGGGGCTTGGCGTGTGTTTGTTGAAGGCCTATGCTCCTTGGGGGTGGGGGGTGGGTTAAAGGGTAATGATGATGATTGATGAGTAAAGTGTACATGCTTCTTTGTTCTTTATGACTTTGGTTCTTCTTCAGTGATCTGATTCTTCTGTTCTTCTTTGTGATTTGATTCTTCTGTCCTTCTTTGGTCATTTGATTTTTCTGTTCTTCTTTGGTGATTTGATTCTGTTGTTCTTCATTGGTGATTTGATTCTTTTGTTCTTCTTTGGTGATTTGATTCTTTTGTTCTTCTTTGGTGATTTGATTCTTTTGTTCTTCTTTGTGATTTGATTCTTCTGTCCTTCTTTTGGTGATTTGATTCTTTTGTTCTGATTTGATTCTTTTGTTCTTCTTTGGTGATTTGATTCTTTTGTTCTTCTTTGTGATTTGATTTTTCTGTCCTTCTTTGGTGATTTGATTTTTCTGTTCTTCTTTGGTGATTTGATTCTTCTGTCCTTCTTTGGTGATTTGATTTTTCTGTTCTTCTTTGGTGATTTGATTCTTCTGTCCTTCTTTGGTGATTTGATTTTTCTGTTCTTCTTTGGTGATTTGATTCTTTTGTTCTTCTTTGGTGATTTGATTCTTTTGTTCTTCTTTGGTGATTTGATTTTTCTCCAATATTCACCAAGAAGGTGTCAACTTCCTTCTTTTATTCTTTATAACTATTTCTTCTTCAGTGGTCTGACCCATAAAGTGTAATTTTTTTATTTGTTCTTATTTTAATCATAAACATTTTTTTCTAGCTTCTTTTTGTAGCATTAGACAATAACGAATGCTCTCTAGTTACATCTAGGTCTTTCATGATTCTGTCTGTTTTCTCTCTATGGCTCTTCTCCATAATAAACATACAATGGTTACCTGTGTGCAATCCTCAATGTATTTCAGCTCTGTGTCTTCAGCATTGACCGGCATGTTAGATGCATCTTCGTTACTTCCACTCTGCATTCTACACGCTGCCTGTTAAACATACACAACAAACATGAGCAGATATCAAAAGACAAAGGTCATTATGGTGGTTAGATTATAATCTGTTCTGTGTTTGATTAAATAATATTAAAATTAAAATATAATGCGATATATAACTTATGTACTTCCAACACAAATGTCAGAACCTTAAACTCAAAATGTCAAGCCAGTCCTACTGTAAGACTCTTAAACATGCAAGAACAACAGAAACAACAACTGAGAACCTACAGACTGTCATCAACAGGTGCTTGTGTAGAATAGAAGGATTGATACAGTATGACAAGGTCACAAATGTGAAACTGAAGACAAGAACCAGACAAGTGCTAGTGGAACAAGAGATGAGAAGAAGATGCTGGAGATGGATAGGACACACACTGAGAAAACCTGGTGATAGCATTACAAGGTAGTCCTTGTTCTGGAATCCACAGGGAAAGGTAGGCAGAGGTTGACCAAAAAACACATGGAGAAGAGAACTGGATACAGAGATGAAAATTATGAGGAAGACACAGAACAGCCTTGAACTGATGTCTCCCAACAGGAGGACATGACCTATGTTTCTTGAAGTCCTATGCTCCTTAGGGAACCAAAAGGTAATGAGCATTTTCTCTAAATCACCATTCACTCATCATTTCATTTTTTCACTCCCTACCATACATGGGGCCACAACTGTACGAAGCCTACAACAAAGCAGTTACCTGCTCTTAGTGCAGTAATTTATGTTGTAATTTGTTTTACCTGATGAGGTTGCCAGCCTCATTCACTACCTAGTATCACTCACCTCTTATAAGATGTCTGAGAAACCAGTAGTCCTATTCTTTCTTTGTCTCCTCATAAACACTCTGGAACTACATGGGGCTGTTTTCTCCAGACCACCATTTTCCTTTTAGCTCTGATGGAGCACAGAGCCACCACTGCTGCTGGGCCTCTTACAGGAAATTTACACCAAAGCTTTCATCTACTCTTGCAATGATGCTTTCTGTAGCACAGGTCTCTCATTTTTGTATCCAAAATCTTCGGGGACAGCTTTGTTTCAGATGTCACCCAAATCCCATTAACAAAGTAACTCAAATTCGCTCAAGTCACTCAAACTGCATTCGAAAAAACCCTAAAGCTGCCCAAAATAGTCAGAGGTCACTCAAATTGTGTTCAAAAAGTATCCCAGTCACTCAAAGAAACTTCTGATTTTCTGAATATTTCAGTTTGTGGTATTCAGGTAACAGGTTATAGACATGTAATTTGTTTTATACGATAAGGTTGTTACCCCGTACATAATCTCATATTAGTCACCTCTTACACAATGCCTGTTTTTCTCGAAATCGTTAATCTAAAATATAATGTTCCCCTGATTCTCACCCCAGAATATCTTGAAATCAATTGCTTTTCCCTCTCTAAGCATCTGGCCATTTCTACAACAAATCTGGGTGCATCATTTTGGAACTCATTCTGGGGAGAAAAAAAAAGCATAAATGGTTATGTTCAGTTGTGAACATTCCTTACAACCAGAAGCCATCTGAGCAATTATGTATCTATCCATACAATTACATACTGCCGTCTTCAATAATAAAAACCAAGAAATGGGGTACTCCATATGTACAATAGACACTACAAACTGCCATAATGACAAACATAAAAAATTTGCACCCTGGAAAAAAACAACAAAAGAAAAACAACAAATGTAAAATACTGTATAGAATAACTAACTCTGTATTATCAGTTTCCTTTATGCTCCTTACAGAGCATGAAGCAACCACTATAGGTGGCTCCCCCTTGCATGAAACCTGAACCAAGCATTCTGTGACGTTTAGTTTCATCTCCCTAACTGCCATATTCTTTCAGGGGTTAGTTTTGAAGTATTATGAAGGTTATGTTTAACACGAACATTGACTGAGTATTATGCTTAGGAATAAGTACATCAACTTATGGTGTACAGACACAGTACATATTTATTACGTTTAACTCTTGACAATGTCATGAAAATACAAAGGCCATCTGCAATGGGCCAACACTTGTTTTGACCGTTACATTTTATGAGATCAATAGATAATCGCCATATTCTGTGTAAGTCCATCACAGTCCGTACATCGAGTTATAATCACTATTGCCCAAGTACCATCGCCCATGGGTTCCAATAAAGATATAGATACTATTGACACATCCAAGAATTATACTTATGAATATCTACGCAGACGCTAGCGACACATTTTAAAACACAGCCATCTCGGCCAGCTACACACAACGATCTCCCTTCATTGCCATGCACGAACACTCACGTCATAATTCTTAAGTGTAACGACGCACTTAGCAACGTCCTTTTGAGCACCACAAAGTTCCAAGATAATGGACGCTTTGTGGTGTGCAAAAAGAGGTGCAACACATTCACATGCCTTTGTAGCATGATTTCTGTGACAACTTGTATTACACGATGAGGCTACAACCTCCATATACAACCTTATATTAGTCATCTTGTGCGACATGCGTGAGGGTGGAGTGGTCCTAGTTTTCTTTCACTCTTCAAAGACCCATGAAAACTACATCAGGCAACTAAAGCTGTATACCTAAATTATTACCTACTTATGGTTGAACAGGATGTTCCATGTATAAGAAATACCTCACAGTTCTTGTGCATAGGCTAAAAAACAACATTTCTCCAATCGTCACCACCTTTCAACTTCCCAAGGATCATATGCCTTCAACAAACATATGCCAAGTCTTCATGTCCTGTGCCATCAGCTCAAGGTCTGTCCATGTTTTCTTCATCCCCTTCACATCTGTCTCCAGTTCTCATTTCCAGGTGTTCTTTGGTCTTCATCTACCGCCCTTTGGTTTGGTTTTTAAGGACTATCTTCACTGCACATAGACAACTCCGCCAGTGCTCCGATCTCCTCCCTTAGATCACACAAGGAGGATCTTAGCACAGTTCATGCATCCAGTTACAGTTATGGGACAGAAGTGCAAGGTCGTCAGTAAAATCTAAATCATCAAACTTTTTCGTAAGAATCCATCCAATCCTAACCTCTTAATCGTCAAACACTGCGTATGTCTCCTGTATTAAATATCATGTCGACACTTATCCAGTTCCATAAAATCACAGATGTTGGGCCATCCATCCTAATATGAGCAATGGACTTTGAATCTAAGATAAATTAAGCTTGCCTTGCCACAGATAAAACAAAACTCATAATTTTTTTTTTAAATATCTATGTTCCCAAACAACTAACTAGCATGGGGCTGGCAACCTCATCATATAATACAAATTGCTTCTCAAACCACTAATATAAGAGCATATATGTGTCTGTGTGTGTGCTTGATGGAGGCTCCCTGTGCTGCAGAGACCAGACATAGTAGTAGCTCCATTCTACATAAGGAGTGTAAAGGAAAATGATGAAAAAGCTAACTACCCCAGGAACAAGAGGTGAGAAGATGATGCTGATGCTGGTTAGGTCACACATTCCCAGGAACAAGCTGATAGCACTACAGACCTGTTTTTGTTCTAGTATCACCAGTTGTGAGCGCCCGATTGACAGAGTGGTTAGTGCGCTGGACTCTCGCAGCAAAAGATGGTGGCTTCGATTCACAGTATCGACACGCTCCAGTCTACCCAGGTGTAAATGGGTAACTAACTTTGCACTTGAGTTAGGGAAAGAAAAAAAAAATTTTTTCTTAACCAGCAGCACTTGAGCTTTCAGCCCTTCAGCCCAATGACATGTCATTGCGAGGCTGGGGAGCCTGTGAACTTCCCTTCCAACCCGGTCAGGAGCTTCGCTCCTTCCCATCCACAGAGGGTTTATCTCAGGAGCCATTCAGGTAATTCAGTCAAAATCCTGGTTGATGACACTGCTTCAAATGCCCACGCTCGGGCTTGAACCTTGAACACCTGATCGCCAGTGCAATGTGGTAACCATTACACCAGTGCGGCTCCCAGGGAAAGAAAATGCAGCTAGGAAGGGAACTAGTCCCTCCACCTCTCAATGCTGGACCTAATATGGTGAAGTCTTTAACACTTCACTCTACTACGGCCGTATCTGCTATGGGACTACCTTTGCCTTTTAATCACCAGTGTAACAGAGATAGAGATGGAATGTCGGGTGAATTATGTGTGTGAGGGGGTATGATGCCATAAACTCTTGACCAGGGCTCTGGGTCACTAACACATTCTTATGACTTAAATTACTACTACTACTTCTACTTAGTCCTTCCTCTTCTACCGTGAGGTGTAGAGGTTTGAATAAGAGAGTGCCATACTATTCTATCAGCTGTCTTCCTCCTGACCTGATTCCATTCTAGTTCTCTGTCCTTCAGAGATTGTCTAATGTTGTTCTCCCAGCGGACTCTGGGTCGTCCTAGAGGTCTGGATCCCTGGCTCTTAGTTTCCCAAATTTGCCATGGTAGCCGATCTTCTCCCATTCTGCAGACATGGCCAAACAGTAGAACAGGTCCTCCAAAACTGTCAGCTCCATGAGAGGAGCTGGGCGGCAGCATGGCCATTTCCAAACCAGTTGAGGGAGAAACTGTCTGGTGATGAGAGAAGCCTGAGACAGACTGCCAGCTTTATAAGAGAGATAGAAGTGGTTATCTGAGAGCGAACTGTGATAAAGAAGTTCTGTCACAGTGACTGTCCTTCATGTATTTTGTGGCCTTTTTTTTTCCTGTCTGTTTGAACTATCTCTCGGCTGGTGCCTGAAAAGCTACAGACAAGTTGTGAATGTCCATTCCACATACTCGTATTAACTCTTTAACCCCCAAGAGCCAGTATACTGTACTTCCCGCTAGACCCATTTGGCCCAATCGACAGTATACTGGGTTTCGTTTCTCTTGATCCTTTCTAGGGCTGTTTTCTAATTTTGACAAATCACAAACGCTATTTTCTTAAAGTATAGCAATCCATTATGGACTTTTGTTATTTATGAATATGAACATTTAAAAAAATTATTTCCAAACAAAAACAATAAAAACATACTGGTATGGCCATTTTTGTTTGGGCCAAACCCACTTTTTTGCTTGGGACTGAAAGAGTTAATGACATCGTCACTATGACGATCACATCATTATACTCATCATTTACCTTTTCATTCCTTATGGAACAAGGAACCACAACTGTAGCTGGTTACGTAACTGGAAACCTGCACCAAACATTAAGTGCCCTTGCTATGGTGGTTTCTATAACAATTAGCTTTACGTCGTGAGGCTGCCAGCTTCTTGCACAGCCTCATATTAGTCACCGTGCATGACATCATCACATACTGTTTATATACTAGCGTAAAAGTCCGTCATAAGATGGGAATTACATTCAAAATCACCAATACCTAACGGCAATTTTACTTATTCAAAGGTATTTTAAAAAACCACTGTGCATCACCACAGTACACGAACTATGTAGCAGCAACAAGGATCCCAATGTGTGTATACAGGATCACACATTCTATAAAATATTTTTGTGCACACAGTAATTTGCGCATTCTTCTTTGATAAGTGTTACTATTTTCAGGAGAGTACATATAAGGGAAACAATTTAATTAATGTCTAACTTTCAACCAAAGTTGCATCCCTTAGCATTATGCACTAACAGAAAAAGCTGAGAATTTATATATAAGATTCTTCATTACTGTATGGTGCAGAAACATGGACAATGAACAAGCAAATAGAAGAACAAATTAAGGCTCTTGAGATGTGAATATATAGAAGAATGGGGCATTTCTCATGAAAGAGAAGAAAACAAAAAAGGGGTCCTAGAAAACATGTAAGGTGAACACAGTGCTATGAGTAGGAAGATAACATCAAGAGATGGACAGGAAAGAGTCTTTCAGAGTGCACCATCAAGACATCAGAAAATGTTGCAGATCCATTACAGCCAACCTTTGTTGTGCAGATAACACATGATGATGATGAGAAAATCTAGGAATGAAAAGAGAATTAATGAAGGAGATCCAGATTTGGCAGCTAAAATATTCTGGCCAAAAAAAAATAAAAAGAAACAACACCGGACACTGAAGACCATAATAGAAGGCAGAGTTGAAGGCAAACGTGCAAGAGGAAGACAGTGCTATAAATGGGAAGATAACATCAAGAGATGGACAGGAAAGAGTCTATCAGAGTGCACCATCAAAACAAGAGACTGAAGACGTTGGAGATCAATTGAAGCCGACCTTCAATGTGAAGATGACACCTGATGATGATGACATGCCTGATGGACATACTGACGACCATACAACTTACCAAAATTTTATTTTTGTCCAGTATCAAAAGTGTGCTGTAGTTCACATCTGCTCCATGAGATGTCTGAGGAGATGACTGGATATATAGATCCACACTATGGAGCATAGAGTCATACATAGTTGCTGCTTGTAATAGACTGGTTTTATCCTGCTGCTTGCAACCTTCACTCACCTCTGCCCTGGATATTTACAAATTCATTTATTTTATTTCAGACGGTTTAAAGTGACTGTATTGATTTATTAACATGCAAATCAGAATCTTTAACTCAAACATCAAGGCAGTACCACTGTACAGCTGTGAAACATGCACAAAAACAACAACCAAAAAGTGTCAAACTTTCATTTTTTAAAATTGCTTCCATAGAGTAAAAGGATTGATTAGTCAACAAGATCACTAAGGTGGAACTGATGACAAGAACCAGACAAGCACCTTGGAACAAGAGATGAGAAGAGGATAGTGACAGTGATGGGGATAAACATTAAGAAAACCTGTTTAAGCAATACTAGGCAGTCCTTGTCCTAGAGCCCCCAAGGCAAGAGGAATAGAGGTAGTCTTAAACAACAGATGGAGACAGAAAAAAACAGACAGATAAGACAGAGATAAAGAAGACATGGACAACCCCTGAATGGACACAAAACCTTAGACAATATAAACATTATACAACATTAGACTGGACAATATAAACATTATACAACATCAAACTGGACAATATAAACATTATACAACATCAGACTGGACAATATAAACATTATACAACATCAGACTGGATAATATAAACATACAACATCAGACTGGATAATATAAACATTATACAACATCAGACTGGACAATATAAACATTATACAACATCAGACTGGACATTATAAACATTATACAACATCAGACTGGATAATATAAACATTATACAACACCAGACTGGATAATATAAACATTATACAACATCAGACTGGACAATATAAACATTATACAACATCAGACTGGACAATATAAACATTATACAACATCAGACTGGATAATATAAACATTATACAACATCAGACTGGATGATATAAACAGTATACAACATCAGACTGGATAATATAAACATTATACAACATCAGACTGGACAATATAAACATTATACAACATTAGACTGGACATATAAACATTATACAACATTAGACTGGATAATATAAACATTATACAACATCAGACTGGACAATATAAACATTATACAACATTAGACTGGACAATATAAACATTATACAACATTAGACTGGACAATATAAACATTATACAACATTAGACTGGACAATATAAACATTATACAACATTAGACTAGACAATATAAACATTATACAACATCAGACTGGACGAACAGATCAGAACAAATTGTCATTCTGCGCCTCAGAACAGGACACAACCGACTCCGCAGCCACATGTATAAAAAATTTAAGATTGGCAGTTCAGCCATGTGTACATGTGGACAGGCACCCCAAACTGCAGAACACATACTTCAAGACTGCCCCGAATATGATACATTGAGGCAAACCCAGTGGCCCAGAGAAATAACACTGGAAGCAAAACTTTTTTGACCTCTGTATGAACTACAAAAGAAGTTTATACAAGAAACAACATTGCAGATATAGACAATATATTTCTAGTGAATGGAAGAAGAAGAAGAAGATCAGACTGGACAATGTAAACTTTATACAACATCAGACTGGACAATGTAAACATGATGCAACAAAGGATTAGACAATGTAAACATTATACAACATCAGACTAGACAAATAGAACAAAGGATTAGACAATATAAACATTATACAACATCAGACTGGACAATGTAAATATGATGCAACAAAGGATTAGACAATGTAAACATTATACAACATCAGACTAGACAATGTAAACATTATAGAACAAAGGACTAGACAATGTAAACATTATACAACATCAGACTGCACAATGTAAACATGATACAATAAAGGATTAGACAATGTAAACATTATACAACATCAGACTAGACAAATAGAACAAAGGATTAAACAATGTAAACATTTTACAACATCAGACTAGACAAATAGAACAAAGGATTAGACAATGTAAACATTTTACAACATCAGACTGGACAATGTAAACATGATGCAACAAAGGATTAGACAATGTAAACATTACACAACATCAGACTAGACAATGTAAACATTATAGAACAAAGGACGAGAGCCGCGCTAGCGTAGTGGTTATAACACCGCTCTGGCGACCGGGTGATTCAGGATCAAACCCGGGCGACGTCATTTGAGGATTTTTCGTCGACCGGGAATTGGACTGGATTAACTCGAGACCTGGCGAGAACATTTGAAGAAGTGTCGTCGACCAGGGATTGGCGGCTCCTGAGCCGACCCAGCTGCAATGGGTACCTCCGAAATCGGAGAGTATTTGCCTGAATGGCGAGGGACACCTGTCTCTGTACAAGAAAAAAGGGATACTCACGTAAAATCAATGTCAGGTTAGACATTAGTAATAACCTGAGATTTCGCCTCGAGTATTAGCGGGCAAAAAAAAAAAAAGAACAAAGGACTAGACAATGTACACATTATACAACAAAGGACTTGACATTTTAAACATTATACAACATCAGACTGGACAATGTGAAAGTTATACAACAGACTGGATTATGTGAAAGTTATACAACAGACTGGACAATGTGAAAGTCATACAACAACAGAACAGTACTGAAATAAAAGAAGCCCTTACCATGGCTGGCTATCTATCTTTGTGGAGAGACATGTTCTAAGAAAATATGGAATCTTGGAGTACAGATCAGCAGTGCCATTCCTCCCTTCTTGGATGTACTTGTTGATTAAGCTCTGCATCATTCACACCTGAAAATAAAATAGAAAGTTATATCTCACAGTACCACTATATATTCATTAGAAAGGTTGTTGTTTTTTTTTGCGTATCTTGTCAGACAGAGTTCATTAACTGGAGATGGGCAAGAACACAGGGAGACTTCTAAAATGCTCAGGCCTCAGATTTTTTGTTTTAGGTGCTATGGCTGTTGTTGTTGCTTTGATGTGTTGATGGGTGGAGATCGGGCACTCAACATCATATCATTGTTGCCTCTTCTCGTTCCATCTTGGTCTACCCTGTTCAACCTGAAAGTTGGTTATAATTGGGGTATTTAGTGTCATTTTATTTACTAATTTTGTATTCAATTTAAATAACTTGTTCTTTTGCAGTTACTGATTTTTATTTATATTAGTATTTGTCCATTTTATTTATTTTTTTTGTATTGTTTATAAATAACTATTGTCCTTTACGCTTGGTTTTAATTTGTATTAGTATTTGTTCATTTTGAGTTATTGTCCTTTTTTTTTTTTTTTTTAAACCTTGTTGTCTTTCCTTGTCCTATGAGTAGTTAGTTTTTTGTTAATGCTTTGTTATTTCTTGTTGCTTAATTTCTATTTAGTTGGATGTTTTTCCTGGAGTACTAACCTTATATGTTTTCCTTTGTTTTATGTATATATCTTTTAAGTATTGATTGGGCATCTCTTGGGGCATCTATACTTAAAACCTTATCACCTGTTAAGTCTATATTGTGATTTCTATAGTAAGTTTTAATTCAAGCCTTTAATGTTCATACTTTTTACAGTGGATCAGGTAGTGGTCTATGTCATTCTCTTCCTGACACTCTTGGCAGTGTGGTTCCTCTATCATAAAGTATGCTGGACCGAGACGGAGACGCCACAGTTTTTTGTTTGATGGTATCTTTAATTCTTCTCTGACCTGGCACGTCTTTGTTCGTTCTTTCAGCAGTTTGAACGCGTGTCTGCCTTTTCTACTTTTCTTCCATGTTGTCTTCCATTCCTCGTTTATAGTTATCTTCACTTGGCTCTTGATCTC
Source organism: Oreohelix idahoensis (assembly GCA_024509875.1). Classification (NCBI taxonomy): domain Eukaryota; kingdom Metazoa; phylum Mollusca; class Gastropoda; order Stylommatophora; family Oreohelicidae; genus Oreohelix; species Oreohelix idahoensis. Next base: position 61,106 of record JAMPIV010016567.1, on the reverse strand, counting down.
CGACCTTCCTAGTCCTGCTTTTATATTGTTTTTTACTTGTTCTTCCATTCTTGGCGTTCTGGTCTGCCAACTCGTTGCCAGCAATACCTATGTGTGCTGGAACCCACACTAGCCTCACACTACATCCTCTGTGTCCTAGTGATGTATTAATTGCTAGAATTTCCTCCTTTATGTCTGGCCGGCTACATTTACCTGGGTGTTCTAGTGCTTGTAGTGATGATAGTGAGTTTGTAAATATCGTAACAGCTTCTGGAGGGTTATCTTCGATTATTTCTAAACTTTTAAGAATTGCTACCATCTCTGCGGTAAAAATCGAAGCCCCTTCTGTTACACTGTAGCTCTTTTTTATTCCCCATTGTGGTATTACAACTCCGGCACCTAGTTGTCCACTATCTCCCTTGGATCCATCAGTGTATACGGCCAGACTTTGTTTAGTTAGTTGATCTATGAACTCTCTACTTATCATTTTGGCTTCCTTATCTTCTATGTTTTGTTTGATCTTTTCAGTAAGTGAGTAGTCTATGATTGGTGTTTTTAGTTCCCAGGGTGGTATTTTGCTTCTGTATTTATTACTATTTTCAATTGTGTTTGATAGTTCTTTGAACTGCGTTAGGTCTTCTATCGTTCTCCACCCTGTTGGATATCTATCTTTATTTAAGGGGACGTCCCATACACTTGGTTGGTTTTTGACAAATGCTTTATGTGCTGGGTGGGTCACTTCTTGTGCTACTTTACTCCAATAATTTAATCTCAGTTCTTTCCGTCTTAGACCAAGGGGTGGTATGCCAAGAGCTACTTCTAGCGCTTCTACTGGTGTCGATATAAATGCACCTGTAATGGTTCTCATGGTTGCATTTTGAATCCTGTCCAGTTTTGCTTTGTTAGAAGCTGCAGCTGAGTCATAGACTATGCTGGCATAATCCAGTTTCCCCCTGATGAAAGACTTGTAGAACATAAGCATTATTTTATTGCTGGCCCCCCATCCATTACCTTTGACAATCCTTAGTATATTTAGGGGTCCCCTACAGCTTTCTACCAAATTGTCTATATGTTTATTATAATTTAGTTGTTTATCTAAAGTTACTCCCAGAAATCTTGTTGTTGAGGAGGTACATATTTTCTGTCCTTTAATGGTTATATTGATTTTGTTATTTTTTTTTTAAATTTCCTTTGCTGAAAATCATACCTACTGTTTTGTTTACATTAATTTGGAAGCCCCAACTTTTCATCCACTCTGAAACTTTGTCTATTTGATTTTGAAGTTTTTTGAAAACATGGTCCAAGTTTTTTCCAGATCGCCAAATGGCACAGTCGTCTGCAAATTGAGATACTGCATTCTTAATGTCGTTAAATTCATCTGCTAAGTCATTTACAGCTATAGTGAAAATTGTAGGTGAAATCACTGATCCCTGAGGAATCCCATTCTGTTGTTCATATATATCTGACTTATCATTGTTTACCTGTACCGCAAAATACCTGTCCTGTAAAAAGTTTTCTATATACCTATAGGTTTTATCAGTTATGCCAATCTTTTTCATTTTGTAAAGGGCTCCATCTCGCCAGCATTCATCATATGCTCTTGCTATGGCAGATACCTTGCAGCCTAGTCATTCTTTTCATGTCTAGTCCTTTCCATTTCTTTCATCAGTCTAACAGAGTTATGATAGTATTCCTCTGATATCACATCAAGTTAACCAAGTAAGTTCTAGTATTTCTCTGATATCACATCAAGCTAACCAAATAAACACAAGTATTTCTCTGATATCATATCAAGCTAACCAAGTAAGTTCTAGTATTTCTCTGATATCACATCAAACTAACCAAGTAAGTGCCATTATTTCTCTGATATCACATCAAGCTAACCAAATAAGTGCAAGTATTTCTCTGATATCACATCAAGCTAACCAAATAAGTGCTAGTGTTTCTCTGATATCACATCAAGCTAACCAAATAAGTGCTAGTGTTTCTCTTATATCACATCAAGCTAACCAAATAAACACACAAGTATTTCTCTGATATCACATCAAGCTAACCAAATAAACACAAGTATTTTTCTGATATCAAATCAAGCTTACCAAATAAGTGCTAGTGTTTCTCTGATATCACATCAAGCTAACCAAATAAAAACACGATTTTCTCTGATATCACATCAAGCTAACCAAATAAGCGCAACTTTTCCTAAGATATCACATCAAGCTAACAAAAAAGTGCTAGTATTCCTCAGATATCACATCAAGATCAGCAAATAATGGCACGTATTCCTCTGATATCACATCAAGTTAACCAAATAAGGGCAAGTATTTCTCTGATATCACATCAAGCTAACCAAATAAGTGCAAGTATTTCTCATATATCACATCAAGCTAACCAAATAAGTTCAAGTATTTCTCTGATATCACATCAAGCTAACCAAATAAGCACAAATATTTCTCTGATATCATATCAAGCTAACCAAATAAGCGCTAGTATGTCTCTGATATCACATCAAGCTAACCAATTAAATGCTAGTATTCTTCTGATATCACATCAAGCTACCCAATAAAGGCAAGTATTTCTCTGATACCACATAAAGCTAACCAAATAAGTGCTAATATTCCTTTGATATCACATCAAGCTAACCAATAAGGGCAACTATTCCTCTGATACCACATCAAGCTAACCAAGTAAGTGCTTGTATTCCTCTGATACCACATCAAGCTAACCAAATAAACACTAGTATTTCTCTGATATCACATCAAACTAACCAAATAAGTGCTTGTATTTCTCTCATTTCACAACAAGCTAATCAAGTGAGTGCTTGTATTCCTCTGATATCACATCAAGCTAATCAATCAAATGCTAGTATTCTTCTTATATCACATCAAGATAACCAATAAGGGCAAGTATTTCTCTGATACCATGTCACGCTAACCACATAAGGGCAACTTTTCCTCAAATATCACATCAAGCTAACCAAATAAGTGCTAGTATTCCTCTGATATGACATCAAGCTAACCAATATATGCATTTATTCCTCTGATATCACATCAAGCTAATCAATTAAGGGCAAGTATTTCTATGATATCACATCAAGCTTACCAAATAAGGGCAAGTAATAATAATAATAATAAATTCTTTAAGCACCAAACACAGCGCATAAGGCAGAAACCAGTGCTCTCCAGGTTGTTCGTTGTGACGCCACTCCTCTTAGCTCTTGCACATTATTTAGGCCCAACGTTCTTCCTTCTCTTATTATTGTTCTTCTGAGTGTTTCTTTTGGTCTTCCTTTTTTCCTCTTACCCTCAGGAACCCAAGTGAGCGCCTGTAGTGGTATTCTGTTGTTTTGCATTCGTAGGACATGACCGATATATGACCATCGTCTTTTCCTTATATAGTCGGAGACATATTTCTGCCTAGAGTCTTCTCTTATTTGTCGATTAGTCTTGAATTCTTTCCAACTGATGTTCATTAGTTTTCTAAGACATTTGTTCTCGAATGTATTCAGCTTGTTCTCCAATGATTTTGTTATTTTCCAACTCTCACAGCCGTATGTTAACACTGAGATAACATTTGAATTAAACAGACGAAGCTTGGTATGTATATTCAATGATCGTAATTTCCAAATGTTAGATAATCTATTGAAGGCGCTAGCTGCCAAAGCAATTCTAGTATGGATTTCTCTTGTTGTGTCACCATCCTGAGTCATTTTACTGCCTAAATAATTGAAACTTTCAACTTTCTGTAGTTTTTCCCCGTTCAAGATGATATCAAAGGTCTCGTTAGAAAAGTTCATAGCTTTAGTTTTAGAGGCATTTATTTGGAGACCTATTTTAACCGAGAGATGACACAAATTATTTATTGCTTCTTGGGATTGTCTTGGTGTTGAACTTAAGAATGCTACATCATCTGCGAAATCCAGGTCCCCCAGGAATTTTCCATTTGTCCATTTTATACCCAATTGTTCATTGTGGGTATAGTTTCTCATAACCCAATCAATAGCTATTCCAAAAAGTAGTGGTGACATAATACAGCCTTGTTTCACCCCTGTTTCTACTGTAAACCATTCTGTATTCCCTTTATTTGTTCTAACACAACATCTTGCATTGTCATATAGCGCTTTGATTATATTCACATATTTTGTTGGAAAACCATAGATTGTAAGTATCTTCCACAATGATGGGCGGTGTAGACTATCAAAGGCTTTTTGAAAATCGACGAAGGTGATAATAAGTGGCGATTGCCTTTCCACTGATTCTTCTATAATTGTTCTTAGTGTGAATATGTGATCGATACATGATCGTTTCGGCCTGAAACCCGCTTGTTCTCTGATCTTTTCATCAGCATGCAATTTAAGTCTTTCTAACATCATGCAACATAATAATTTTCCAGGTACTGATAATAGAGATATACCACGCCAGTTATTACAGTCTGATAGATCACCTTTCTTCGGTAACTTTACAATAATACTGTCTTTCCATTGTTGTGGTGGTTGTTCTTCTTTCCATACTTCATTTATAATATCTAAAATTCTCAAGAGGTTGTTGTCATTAACTGCTTTAATCATTTCCCCTGAAATTTCGTCAACTCCAGCAGCTTTAAAATTTTTTAATCTTTTAACGGCTTGTTTGATCTCGTCCAGCGTGAATTCATCGCAAGTTATTGGCAAGGTGGTTGTGGGTGTTTCATTATTAAAATCAGGTGTTACTGTTGGTGGTGGTCTGTTTAGCACCTCCATGAAGTGCTCAGCCCATCTCTTCATTTGTTCTTTTTCTGTTGGTATTGAATTCCCTAATTTACCTTTAACAGGTGTTTCCATAGCAGTAGGCTGGTGACATAGTTGTTTTGTAATTTGATAAAGGCACCTACTATTACCAGTTCTTGCAGCATTTTCAGCTTCTACGGCCAGTTCATTGATGAAATGTCTTTTATCTCTTCGAGTTTTTGTCTTCACTTCTTTATTTAACAAGTTATAAGGGCAAGTATGTCTATGATATCACATCAATTTAACCAAGTAAGTGCTAGTATTCCTCTGATATCACATCAAGCTAACAATAAGGGCCAGTATTCCTCTGATATCACATCAAGCTAACCAAATGAAGGCAACTTTTCCTCTGAAAACACATCAAACAAATGAAAGCAAACTATTCCTCTGATATCACATCAAGCTAACCAAATAAGGGCAACTTCTCCTCAGATATCACATCAAGCTAACCAAGTAAGTGCTAGTATTCCTCTGAAATCAATCAAGCTAACCAATAAGGGCAAGTATTTCTCTGATTATCACTATCTAGCTAACCAAATGAAGGCAACTATTCCTCTGAAAACACATCAAACAAATGGAAAGCAACTATTCCTCTGATATCACATCAAGCTAACTAAATAAGGGCAACTTTTCCTCAGATATCACATCAAGCTAACCAAGTAAGTGCAAAGCATTTATCTTATAACACATCAAGCTAATCAAATATGTGCAAGTATTTCTTTGATATCACATCAAGCTAACCAAGTAAGCACAAGTATTTCTCTGATATAACATCAAGCAAACCAAATAAATGCAAGTATTTCTCTGATATCACATCAAGCTAACCAAATAAGTGCTTGTATTTCTCTCATTTCACATCAAGCTAACCCAGTGAGTGCTTGTATTCTTCTGATATCACATCAAGCTAACCAATAAGGGCAAGTATTTCTCTGATACCACATCGCTAACCAAATAAGTGCTAATGTTCCTCTGATATCACATCAACCTAACCAATAAGGGCAACTATTCCTCTGATACCACATCAAGCTAACCAAGTAAGTGCTTGTATTTCTCTGATACCGCATCAAGCTAACCAAATAAGTGCTTTTATTTCTCTCATTTCACATCAAGCTAACCAAGTGAGTGCTTGTATTCCTCTGATATCACATCAAGCTAACCAATCAAATGCTAGTATTCTTCTGATATCACATCAAGCTAACCAATAAAGGCAAGTATTTCTCTGATACCACATTAAGCTAACAAAGTAAGTGCTAGTATTCCTCTGATATCACATCAAGCTAACCAATTAAATGCTAGTATTGTTGTTGCCCTACAAGACGCCACTAGGCGTGATGGCCACTGACTGCTTTGACGGTCGGCGGCTAAGGATCAAAGAAGAAGAAGAGAAAGACAACTGGCATGGATTGATCACGTCTTAAGATGACATCGGCTACCATAAACATTCCTACCAGGAGAAAGAAGACAAGAGTGGCAGAAAAAAAAAGAAATAGATTAACTACATTAAAAAAAATAGACACGTCTACTTGTCGCGGAATTAAACAAACAGTAGATTGGCAAAGTGGCGACTTACAGTCAATCGCTAGTCGTTTTTTTTTAGCTCTGATGACCAAATGTTATGGGATAATAAAAATTAAATTACATAAATGAAAGTTATTAATTAGCATACTGTGGAAATTAACTAAAATAGATAGTGGATAAATACACTACATTTTTTAAAAGTCTTTAGTTTTACGACAGAGAGCCTTAAAAAGTAACCGGTAGTAAATATATTTCCAAGAAATTAAAGATCATGTTAAGAGCTTTTACCTTTGAAGACTGTAGGCCTTCTTGTAACCGAATAAGCTAAACAACTATGTGCACTGTAAACAAAAATATATGTAATTACCGCTAATATCTTACAAAGACACAACAATAATTTGTCATCAAAATAAAGGCTAGTCAATTTGAGCAAAGTTTAAAAATACAAACGTTTGCTGCCCAAAGGGGCGTGGTCTTATTTGCATCTAATTCTCCATGGTGGGTAGTTCATTAGCGATTCCTTTCCTCGGAATGATTTTCTATAAATAGAATTAGGGCTATCCAAAATGTTCAATAAACATATCCGTAACCAGAAGTTTTTTTTTTTTTCTTCTCCTTGCTTTTCTCCTTTTTCCCCAACCATGACTGGTGCCGTAGATATATTCCAGCTGTCTTCTTCTCATAACATGCTCAAAAATGCATTCCCTTCTTGCACTATTTTACACCAACCAGAATGGTCAGACGGTACCATGATCAGGTATCGGCAATCAAAATTATTATCTGGAATTCTTCTTTGATCCTTAGCCGCTGACCGTCAAAGCAGTCAGTGGCCATCACGCCTGGTGGCGTCTTGTAGGGCAACAACAAATCGATTCCACTTTGCTCGGCCGGTGGCCATCCTTCTTACAGTGCCCCAACTCTGGTTCATTCTTTGCATCTCAGCCTCCACAGTCCTCCGTCAGGTTGTTTTTGGTCGGCCTCTCTTCGTTTTCCTTCAGGGGTCCAAAGCATAGCTGTTCTTGTGATGGCATCGGGGTCTTTTCTGAGGACATGGACAACCCAGCTCCAGCGTCTGCCAGTTATGATGGTGTGCATGTCCTCTTGCTTGCTACGAGTAAGCAGATCTTGGTTAGTGATGGTATTCGCCCAAAAGATTCGGTGAATTTTTCTTAGGCATGTTGTGTGAAAAGAGGACAATTTCGACATTTCCTTCTCTGTAACTCTCCAGCATTCTGTACCATAGAGAAGCACAGAAAGCACACAGCTCTGATATAATCTTAATTTTGTGCTTGTGCTGTATTGAGAGGACTTCCAGATGTTGTTTAGGCTAAAAAAAGGCTGTTCTTGCCTTATTCATTCTGATGTTGATGTCTTTGCCTGCCCCGCCGTCTGGTGTTACTATGCTTCCTAGGTATGTGAAGGTGTCTGTCTGTACTAGTTGCTGATTCCTTACTGATATGGGCTCAGGGTTGCTCACATTGAGCGTCATGACCTCTGACTTCTTTAAATTGATGTTCAAGCCCACCTGCTGGCTAAACTTATTAAGTATATCCGTTTTTTCCTGGATGTGTTGATGTGAATGTGCTAGTAGTGCAATGTCATCTGCATATTCCAGATCTTCCAATGTAGAAAATGTAGTCCATCTTATTCCTCTTGGACTGTCCTCTGTTGTCTGGCGCATCACCCAATCTATGACTGTTAAAAATAGAGTGGTTGATAAGGGGCATCCCTGTCGTACTCCTGTCTTCACCTCAAAGGTTAGGTTGCTCTGCCCAACACTACACGTAAAGTTGGCATAGAGGCTTTTTATGATTGACACTATGCAGCTTGGAATTCCATAAGCCCTCAGTATTTTCCATAAACTGTCCCTATGTATGCTGTCAAAAGCCTTTTCAAAATCAACGAAATTAATGTACAGCTGTCTTTGCCATTCTGAGCACTGCTCTATAATGTTCCTGGGTGTGAATATATGATCTACACATCTTCTGTTCTTTCTAAATCCTGCTTGTTCTTTCCTCAGTTTGTGGTCTACTGCTTTTGAAATTCTCTGTATAATTATCGTGCCTAGTATTTTGCTGGGAACTGAGAGAAGAGGGATTCCTCTCCAATTATTGCAGTCTGCAAGATCTCCCTTCTTGGGCAATTTGACAATTATTCCTTTGTTCCACTCTGATGGTGTTGTCCCCGTTTTCCACACTTGTGCAAATAGTGGTTCTAATAGTTCTGCTGCTAGCTCAGGGTCTGTCTTAAATAGCTCTGCATTTAAGTTATCATGGCCAGGAGCTTTGCCGTTCTTTAACTCTTTGATTGCTGTGATGATTTCTTCTTTTCGTGGAATGTCTGTATTTACATCTAGATGGTTTTCAGCCTCAGGAACATTCAGTTGTGTCTCTGGTGGTTCCTTGTTCAGAGTTTTCCTGAAGTGCTCTGCCCATCTTGTTTCCTGTCCCTCTGCTGTCGTGATGAGATTTCCTTGCTTATCTCTTACTAATGTAATATTGTTTGCACCTCGTTTTCCGCTGATGAATTTAGTTATTTTGTATACTGTGCTTTGTTCATTTCTCAGTGCTGCCTCTTCTGCCTGTCTTGCAAGATCGTCTAGGAAATTCCTTTTGTTGGCTCGGGTTTGACGTTTAATTTCCTTGTCCAGCTGACTGTACTGTTCGCTATATAGTTGCTTTAGCCTGGGGGACTTCGCTTCTGTTTTTTTTTTTTTCTTTTCATTTCCTTTCTCAGTGTTATGGTGTTTAATGTTTCTGGTGTTATCCAGTCTTGCTTCTTCCTTTCCTGGAATCTCAAGCATGATTTGCTGCTTTCCTTATACATTGTTGAAATGGTGTTGAATTTCTGGTCTATATCATCAGTCAATGTCTTTTCCTGACTTTTGGCAAATTGATATCGTTTCTTAATGTCGGCCGCAAAAGCTTTTCTGGTAAGGGGGTCCTTCAATTTGCTGATGTCAAACCTTTTCTGTGTAGTTACAGTTGGTCCAGCCCTTCTTAGTTTCACTTTCAGTTTTGGAATTAGCGACACTAAATAGCCTAAATATAACCCATCACAGGTTGAACGTGATATTGTTTCTTCATAAATTCTTTATTTATTTAAGTCCATGATGGTGTTCTCTTCTCAGTATTGATAACTGCTTTCGTGGGCGAAGGAGCGTAGCCTACTTAAAGTATTTCGACGGATCTTTTATTTGGCACCCCCACAAAACACGCCGAAAAATATATTATGATTGCAAGCAGATTTTGTTATCAGTACGGTAATGTCATAAAAGTGTCCGATGGCACCCCCTCTAGGCTGGTACTCGGGTCGGACCGCTACCTTGCACTTCCTCTTAGTACACCCTTGCATGGACGTTAACCGGTGACAGCACTTATTACTATGACGAACTCAATATTTTGTTCATTTATTCATTAACAAATACAGAATTCTTCACTAATCAAAATGAGTATATTTACACGTTCATTTCCCCGACTTCTGTTGCGTCTGCTGCACTTCTTGTGGATTGAACACTTACAGCTTCTACTGCACTGCTTGTCGATGGAACACTAGTTTGATCGGCAGACGCTTCTATAGTTTCCTTTAAATACTTTCGTATATCACCTTGTTTACGATTTTGTAATTTATTTGTGATAAGATTATTCTGCACCATGTGCATACGCACCACGTCTTGAAGACTAAAGCTATGATTCTGTTCAACAAATTTAATAACTGTTTCCGTGCACTTTTCTGCCCGGAAATTTTTTAAAGTTTTCAAAAAGTTCCAGATTCTCGGGTGGTTTGGATTTCTGGCATCCGGATTTTTTGGACTTTTACTGTAATTAGTTTGGTCTGACTCACCGATGTATGAGTTGCCAACTTTTAGAATAAAAACTTGGCCAATGTTATGGGGAAAAACAAGATTCTACTTCAGCAGTGGGCAGCTCAGGAGGCGTAACAATCTACTTTAGAAACACTTTGCTCTCCAAAGATCTCTCACTCATTTTCCTTTTTGCTCCCTGTTGAGCATAGAACAACAACTGGAGGCAGGTCCCTTGCAGGAAACATGTACTAAAATTCTCATGCTCTTACACCGGTGTTTTCTATAGGTAAAGTTTTTTGGGTTTTTTTTTAACGTACGCCCGCTATTACTCGAGACGAAATCTCCAGTTAGTATACTTAACCTGAAATATTTTACGTGAGTATCCAATTTTCCCTGTACGCTGACAAGTGTCCTCTCGCCATTCAGGTAGATACTCGCCGTCTTCGGAGGGTACCCATTAGAGCTAGGTCTACTCGGGAGCTGTTCAGGTTATTCCAGTCTCTGGTCGACGACACTCCTTCAAATATCTTCGCCAGGGGCTCGAATTATGCAAGTCCCGGTCAATGACACTCCTTCAAATGACTCGCCCGGGCTTGAACCTGGATCACCCGATCGCCAGTGCAGTGTGGTAACCACTACACCAGCGCAGCTCCCATCTTTCTTCTTTGATCCTTAGCCACTGACCGTCAAAGCAGTCAGTAACCATCACGCCTGGTGACGTCTTGTAGGGCAACAACAAATTGATTCCACTTTGCTCGGTCGATGGCCATCCTTCGTACAGTGCCCCAACTCTGGTTCATTCTTTGCATCTCAGCCTCCACAGTCCTCCGCCAAGTGGTTTTTGGTCGGTCTCTCTTTCGTTTTCCTTCAGGGGTCCATAGCATAGCTGTTCTTGTGATAGCATCGGGGTCTCTTCTGAGTAAATGGCCAACCCAGCTCCATCGTCTGCCAGCTATGATGCTGTGCATGTCCTCTTGCTTGCTCCGAGTAAGCAGATCTTGGTTGGTGATGGTATTCGGCCAAAAGATTAGGAGAATTTTTCTTAGCCATATTGTGTGAAAAGAGGACAATTTCGACATTACCTTCTCTGTAACTCTCCAGGATTCCGCACCGTAGAGAAGTACAAAAAGCACACAGCTCTGATATAATCTTAATTTTGTGCTTGTGCTATACTGAGAGGACTTCCAGATGTTGTTTAGGCTAAAAAAAACAGGCTGTTCTTGCCTTATTCATTCTGTCAGCTCCCATAAGTAAAGTGTTTTACATGATGAGGTTGTCAGCCCATTGCACAACCTCATATTAGTTGCCTTGTACGACATGCCTGAAGGAACAGTAATCCGATCCTTTCGTTGTCTCATCAAAGACACCTGATAACTACATAGTGTTGTGAAACCCTGACAAGTGACGTTTGACACTTCTCACAGGATGGACTGACGTACAGATTTACACAACATGGATTCAAGGAATAAACGATTTCAGGGCGATCCAAGGTTTAATCCACATGATAATATACAATAGAGGGAACTGTGTACACATCAACTCAAGCTTCATTCTCTGACATTCCACGTCCGCCCTCTTCAGCCATTACTCTTGTCATTCATACTGTCCATATTTCCGTTGTCGGCCTTTTCTAATGTAAACTGCAGATATAATATATCTGCGTGTGCTTTAACTTTGCCTCGGAAATACACAGTTCCTGAATAATATTAATTACTGACAACCCCGTCAAAAAGCTAACAATCTTAACCGATTCACTGTCAGCTCTTCAAGCACTAAGAAACCCACATGAATGTAGCCAACCAGACATAGCAGAAGAAATATTTTAACTTAGTACACACCTAAATAATAGGAACTGTACAGTATTATTAGCATGTATACCTTCGCACAGCCTCGTGAATTGGGTACCAGATCATCTCTGGGAAGGTTAAGGCGGCCGGTGTGCATTACCCCTAGTGCGCCGATGGTCAAGAAAATACGGGCCTAACACCGTATTCCCAATATGCCTCAATAGGCGTGTAACGGGATCCTTTACCTTACCCTCGCACGTGGGAATAGAAGGAAACGAGGTGGCCGAGAAGGAAGTAAAAACGGGAAGAAGCAGTCCAAACCATATAAACTCTGGGATAGGCACAACCGAGATCAAAAGTATAATTAAAAATATTATAACAAAGAATTGATAGAAAACTGGAAACAAAGCCAGAGAGGCAGACACGCCTATAAACTGCTAAAGGATCCTTCTTCTTCTTCTTCCTCGTTCGCCTTCAGACTTCCATATTTATGACTCTAATAAAGGCGGTAGTCAACCCAAGGCTCCCAACATCTCCAAACAGTTTCTCATGGCGGTTTGCGTTGCACTATGTTGTGCGCCTTGCGGCCCAGTGCATCCGTCTTCAGCATGCATTTGTTCGGGACTGCTTCCCTAGCCTCTGGTTTTCCATGACCTTCCTACAAGGCAGCAGTTGTTTTACATCAGAGTTGTCTCTCCTAGGAGAGCTATCTTTCTGGACTAACGAGTCTTTCCTACCTGGGTTTGTGTGAAGTTGTCCTTCTCTTAGGTGGATTGTCAACCAAGACTACATGCTTTATACGAAGTGAAGACATTTGTTGATGACGCCATTATAGTAAAAGCATGTGAAGAAAGCACACGTAATCTTTTTGTGAACAGAATTTTCTGACATGACAAGATGGCTGACAATGTCGTTAGCTGAACATTCCAAAATCATGCCCTCATTCAGGTATATACGTAACATGCAGACATTGCATGTAGCACAAAACATGGGGGAAGTCTCCTCACATGAACCCACTGGCTCGTACCAAGTCAATCACTTACGAAAAATTGCATTAAAGCGGGAAAAAAAAAGGATCCAACATGGACATATCAGATATCTAGAGAACCAAAAAATGCCATGCAATAGAAAACTGATTAGGCTTCAACTAGGAACATGCTATTTCATGATGGAGGAAACCTATTCTGTAACATGTCTGGAGAAAAAAACATCATAGCACATTATGTGATAACATGTGAGAAAAATATGAACAGCACAAAAAAAACCACCCATGGAATACTTGAGAACACAAAACTCTCCATCACTATCAACATCACTAGTAACTGTACTAAGAATTGACCTACCCAGGGAGCTACATAACATAATAACATTGTATATTACCAAAACAAGAACCAACATATAACATCCAGAAGAAAGTAAATTAGAATGACAAGGAAAAATAAAACACAAAACAAAGAAAACAAGCAAAAAAAAAAAAAAAAATGTCCACACAATATCAGTGCAAGAATTAAATATTTTAAAAATCCAAATAAAAAAACAGACAATAACAAAAAACTACTCGCTGCTGCTACTCATTTTAGTTATCACTTCCTTAATGCATGCGCTTTGTCTTCCAATCGTTTCTTAGCTCGGAGGATGACTAAGGCCCATCCCCATGAATGCGAAAGAATCGTTTGTTATAGTTTATGTTTCGCACATCTAGACGTCAACGCTCGGGAGTTCTGCTTAAATGTGCATGTGCGGAATACCCCGATGAGCTGTTTCTCTGCATTGAATCATTTGAAAAGTTACTCAAGAACACAATTGGCGAAGAACGCCATAATGCTTTTTCAGTGCTATTAATAAAGAAGGAACTGATAAAATCCATCCCAGAAATCAACAATGCAGTTACTGAGCATTTACAAGACTGAAGAATATGCGTGTAATTTTTTATTATTATTTTTAAACAAGACGCTGTAAGACACTGGAAAGGGGAAAAAAACACATCCATATAACAGGTAACTAACTTCTAGTATAAATTAATTATAAGTTTTAATTTTTCAGTTTGTCAACGTATAACAATTAGCTATTCTTGTCTTGTTGGTTTAATTGTGATGATCAATAACTTGTACTGTTTTCGCCGTGTACGATGCTGTCATCTTGTTGTTACGTTACAATCTCACGCTCACGTAGGCGCACATGCAACTACAAAATTATTTATAGACGAACAATTCTACATGTCAGAACAATGACGAGAGAAGAATTAAATCCAACGTGTTGAGCTTTCCCCCACAAAAGCCAGATCCAAACCTCAGAAATGAGGTATCTGACAAAGGCGACTGAAGTAACAAGAAGAGACATGGTCCGCAACCAAACGATACGTCAAGGTCTAAAATCTCAACCCCTGCAGACCCAAGTAGAACAGTCCCAACTAAGATGGTTTTGCAATGTCTGCAGAATGGGAGAAGATCGGCTACCACGACAAGAATGGAAAACTAAGAGCCAGGGATCCAGACCTCCAGGACGACCCAGAGTCCGCTGAGAGGACATTAGACAATCTTTAAAGAACCGAGGACTAGAATGGAACCTGGCCAGCAGGAAGACAGCCGATAAGATAGTATGGCGCGCTCTCTTCCAAACCTCTGCACTTGAGCTATCAATATCTGCAGCACGTTTAGACGATTGCGGACTTTGCTTGGAACTCATTTTTATTTTTAACAAAGTTATTTAAAGTACCGTATTTGTAACGTTTTGTCAAAGAATGCCAATTTTCTCCTACATGTTTTAAAGGGATATAATTCTCCACCCACGCTTTCCAACGGAAAAAAATAATTAGTTAAAAGAATATTACTAAATATTTGAAATTATATGGCATTTTACTAACCTTTTATTTTCATTTATAACTTTAGACAATAAGAAATATATTAGATGTAAATTTTTAAATGCACATGATACTTACCTTAACACACATGTTTGTCTGCGTGTATTAAAAATGAAATGCGTCAGTAAATCCTCGATGTTTGCCGCTCTGGCGGCTGTGGCGCTCTCTGACATCACTACACTGGAATTTTACATGATTCATAATCCCGCAAGCCAAAAAGCATTCCAGACGCCATTGCATCTACCTATGGGTGGAACTGTGAAAAGCTGTTTTATTTGGAAGGGAAGGAACTATTCTTCCCTTTCCGCTCTTCAGATTATTTCCCTGGAAGCCAATCCACACGTCATAGCTATTTAACAGCTTATTCTGTTTAGCTTCGTCCTCTAAATTAAGCAGTGTCACCAAAGCTGCATTGAAGTGTATTACTTAAATTTCGTTTCACTTAAACAGCCTGGAAAGTCTCACTATTTATTTCTCAGCAAGAGTTCTCCGTTTATTTGAAGTATGTCAACTGTGGTCCAGAACTAGATCGAACTACAAAGAATTTTTCGCCCAGGCACTCGTGAGAAGTAATAGACTAGCAGAAGAATCGAACCCAGGACCATCTGAGCGACAACACCGTCTAGCTACGGGATGCGAATCACACTATCATCTATTTATTTTTGTTTAAAGAATTTCTTGATCTTGTATTGATTATAATTTTTTTATTTTCCAGAACACATTTCCTACGCCTTCTAACAAAAATATGTTTATTGCATTATTGTTATTATTTTTAAAATTTACAATTTAGTTATGTTTTCCCTTCATTTAAGAGCGTTGAAAAGTATAACCGCAAATAGAACTAGTTTAAAAAAAAATAATTTTAATTTAAGAGCTAGAAGAAGTTACGACACGAACTCTTCAAATAATCATGACAAATCAACAGCTGCGAATGGTTTCATCCGGCATTTTTAATCGTTTTGGCCAGACACGCCTCGTTTCACATCCATTTATCGGCTTCTGGGTGTAAAACCATTCAAATATTTTGAAACCTTTTTTAGCCGAACTCTAGACGGGTTCTTTTTATTAAATCGTCAAGCCATGAAAAGTGATTAGCTTGTGAGACGCCATATGGTAATTCTTCGGTGAATTGGAAAGCGTTATCCGTTACTTGATGTGTGTAGGCTTTTTTTTAACCCTTTTTCTTCTTCTTCTTCTTCTTCTTCTTCTTCTGCGTTCGTCCTGAAAAGGACGTTTGTTACGTTGTGTCGCTGTTTACAGCAAAGCTGCGATATTTCCGCCTTTCGGCCCGACACATCCGGTTTCAGCACGGCATTTTTTGGGACCGGGTTAGCCTTCCCTCTTCGATCCATACTCTCTCAGCCAAACTGCAGTGATGCAGCCTGTTTCCAGGACCACCACTTGGAGGTGGAGTAGGGTCTTGGTCAGCTCAGGTTCGCTGACCCTGACGCAAGCAGTCATGCTTTGGGTCGCTGAATGCATTTATTACTGTTGATGCGTCTTCGGTCCCTTTTGAAGAATGCGTTCTATAGTACCGTAGTTCTCAACCAGGGGGAACACGTACCACTGGAGGTATCTCAAGAAGTACTAGGGCGGGGTTCCAAACCTGGGGTTCGTGTACCGCCAGGGAGTAAAGAAGATTGTCAAGGGTGTGTGGGGAAAAATTTGGTAAATAACTATTATTCAGTTGGAGGGACAGACAATGATATCAAACTAAGAATACAAAAGGCTAACGGAGCTTTCATTGCATTGGGAAATATATGGAGAGATTGGGTCCACCCCAAAACATCAGTTTCAATTAAATTGTCAAGTCAGTCCTATTGTATGGATCTGAAACATGGTGAACAACAAAAACGACAACCAAAAAATTACAGACTATCATAAATGGGTGCGTGCGTAGAATAGAAAGATTAAAGTGGTTTGACAAGATCACTCATGTGGAACTGATGACAAGATCACTAATGTGGAACTGATGATTAGATCACTAATGTGGAACTGATGACAAGATCACTAATGTGGAACTGATGACAATATCACTAATGTGGAACTGATGACAAGATGACTAATGTGGAACTGATGACAAGATCACTAATGTGGAACTGATGACAAGATCACTAATGTGGAACTGATGACAAGATCACTAATGTGGAACTGATGACAAGATCACTAATGTGGAACTGATGACAAGATCATTATTGTGGAACTGATGACAAGATCACTAATGTGGAACTGATGACAAGATCACTAATGTGGAACTGATGACAAGGTCACTAATGTGGAACTGATGACAAGATCACTAATGTGGAACTGATGACAAGATCACTAATGTGGAACTGATGACACGATCACTGATGTAGAATTGATGACAAGATCACTAATGTGGAACTGATGACAAGATCACTGATGTGGAACTGATGACAAGATCACTGATGTGGAACTGATGACAAGATCACTGATGTGGAACTGATGACAAGATCACTAATGTGGAACTGATGACAAGATCACTGATGTGGAACTGATGACAAAATCAATAATGTGGAACTGATGACAAGTTCACTGATGTAGAACTGATGACAAGAACTAGACAAGTGGCAGTAGAACAAGAGATGAGAAGAAGACACTGGTGATGGATAAGACACTCATTGAGAAAACCTATTGATAATATTACAGGACAGTCCTTTTTTCTGGCATCCCAGGGTAAGAGAGATAGAGGAAGACCAAAGAATATGTAGAGAAGAGAACTGCAGACGGATATGAAGGTGATGAAGAAAACATGTAAAGACATTGAGCCGATGGCACAGGACAGGAAGGCTTGGCATATGTTTGTTGAAAGCCTATGTACCGTACGGAGTAGACAGACGACGAATGAACGAATCAACCAGATTATCATATTGATATACTCGGAAAAGTAACAAGAAGGGACATGGTCCGCAACCAGACGATACGTCATGGCCTAAAAACTCAACCCCTTCAGACCCAAGTAGAACAGTCCCAACTGAGATGGTTTGGTCACGTCTGCAGAATGGGAGAAGATCGGCTGCCACGGCAGGTATGGGAGGCTAAGGGCCAGGGATCCAGACCTCCAGGACGACGGGAGGACAACATTAGACAATCTCTGAAGGACCGAGGTCTAGGCTGGAGCCAGGCCAGGAGGAAGACAGCCGATAGGATAGTATGGCGCTCTCTCTTCCAAATCTCTACACCTCATGGAAGAAGCGGAACGACTAAGTAAGTAGTAAGTAAGTATTTTTTTTAAATGTAGACGTGATGTTCTGAGTTCCATAACCCATTAAAGGCAAAAATAACTGCTATATTTGATCAGATTTGAAGATATTCACCATCAACACATTTTAGCTAAGAGTAGAGCACGGGTCCTCAATAAAAACACTCCAAACCGCCTCGTCCTGTGCCATCCTTTCATGGTTTTTCCATATTTTCTTTATTCCTTTTCTCGTGTATCACCAATTCCTTTTTCCGTGTGTATTCTGTTCGTCTTTTATTTGGTGTGCTACCAGTGAAACTTCTTCATTCGTCCTCAGACTTCCACATTAATTACTCAAATAAAGGCTGTAGTCAGCTCAAGGTTCCTGACATCTCCAAACAGTTTTTCGTTGAGAAATTTGGTTGTTGCCTGTGGTGGGTTTTGATGTTATTAATTGTTGTTGTTGTGTTTACTTAATGTACTGAATGAGGTCAGCTGTGAAGGTCCCTGAGGATAACAGTTTATGTGAGTTTACAGAGTACCTTGCTACTACCACCTACGACCTCAATCAGACTTATTCTGACTAGTATGTCTGATAGCTACGTCTAATGTCTAGGGTAATGAAATGTGGTGTGCTGGTAATTAAATACACAAACACACACACACAAACTCTAATATTAATATCTATGATCAAGTCAATTAACACAGTGTTTAAAATTTTAGAAATTACAATTTTTGTTAAATTTATTTTGTCCTGAACCAAGTTTTTCTTCTGGTCAGGACTTTTGAATCAATATGAATCAATTTCAATAGAATTTACATATAATCGAGTAAACACATGAAAGACTTGTACATATACATAATTTAAATTTGCTAATATTGGTACTAAAACTAAAAGTCTTTAAGAACTAGTGCTGGATGTTGGGTCGGGGTATTTGCATCATACCATGTCTTAGTGAACAGTGTTCATTTGCTCTTTAAACAGGATTAATGGTGGGAAAGTCTCTTAATACACGATGGAGTACCTATTATATTATATTCGTTGATGAATCTCAGCAGGCCAGGTCTTTAATACTTAACTGGCCTGTGACGATTGAAGAAAGTAGTTCCTTAGGCCCACTCCTCACTTGCTCTGAGGTAATATGGTAGGCATCTCATTTCATACAATGGTGTATTCGTCAGAACATCTGGCACTAGCACAGTGCCAGACAAAGAAACTCTGAAACCATAAAATTAGGCTATGTCTTAACATACTACCTAATCCACCATGTTTACAAGCATTAATACGTTGTATATATTATGTAAGAGTATGCCAGTAAAGAGTTCTGACCTTACAAGTAATACCACAGTCTTAGAAATAAGCACTGGTGTATTGTTATCATAACAATAGTCAGACTGTGAAAACCCTGGCCCAGTTGGTAAGAAGTAGTACCAGGATTTAAGGTGTCTCCTCCCTGTGACTATCTTATGATTACTTATATGCTAGGGGATAAGTAAAATGTACATTCACTGAACCCACAAAATGGAAGAAGTGAATAAATCCTCAGGTACAGTTAAAATAGTTTAATAATTGCACTATTATTCTATTTCTACTAGTTGGAAAAAGAGTATACACATATATATATAAAAATATTCACACAATTACTATTATTGTCTGTTTAGACTTCAAGATCTTAAATAAGAAAGTTACTGAAATCACTGTTATTAGTCCTTTGAATTTAAGGATAACTGTCATCAGTTGACTGAGTTTATGTATGGTTACTTATTGTTTTCAACTATTGGCTGTTTCACATGTATAGGTGGTCAGTGTCAAACAGGACACTTATCTTTCCAACTTGATACTGCTGAAACTGTCCTTTGCTGATATCAGACTTGGTAGGCCCAACAGTAGGGATGCCAATGACCAGTTGAAGTTCACTCTTTGGGGTCCTGCACTTTGGTGGGATTGCCTCGGATGAACTACACCGGCTTCTGATACTGGACAGTCTGGTTTGAGTTATTTCATGGAACCTGCAACATATCAGCCTTGGCTAGTATCTGGCTAGACTTGTAGCTGACTAGCACAGATGTCAGACCAGTCAGTCATCAGATGTCACCGTTATACAATCATAGTAAGTAAGGACATCATTTCAGTGATATAGCATTAATATTAACATTTCAATTAAGTATAACTGACTAGCACATAAGTCAGACAAGTCAGTCATCAGGTGTCAGAGTTATACAGTCATAGCAAGTAACATCATTTCAATGATACAGAATTAATATTAACATATCAGTAATAAACATCATCTGGTTTAATCCGCTCCTATACATCCCTTCATATTCTATAACTTGATCCTTCCAAATCATATCAAGTACAAATTCAAATCTGATGCTATCTTAGCAACTACCCAAAATTAATACATAAAATAAATAGAGTGAGTGACCACGTGATCAGGTTGCTTTCTACTGAAACTGGCTGTAGAACACTCCAGTTTACCAGCTGTAAATGGGTACGAAGTTGTGCGCTCGAACTAGGGAAGGCAAAGGCAGCGAGGAAGGGGACTAGTCACCTAACCTCGTAAAAGCGGTATCTTCCATGCTGAAGCTTCTAACAATTTATTTCCCTAAGACAATCTCTGGTCATGGGACTGCCTTTATCTTCGTAAGCGATAATGCATTTAATATCGACGAGATACAGCATTAAATATAATAAATATTTTCTATTTGGCTGTGGGGCTAGTTTTGATACGTTTTTGTACAAGCAACCATCTTCCACTAAGCACATGAATAAATCATATTAAAATAATAATACGTTATATCAATGAATATTATACAGGCATATTTTGTGAATTCTAAATGAACCTGTAATACAAAATAAAAGAAATTATTATACAGGATAGCTATCGTAAATTCGCTTACCCTCAGACTCCAGACACTTAGACTGAAATTTTCTGGCGATCCGCTCACACTTCAGATGGATTTAGAGTCGTGGCGTTATCTGCCCTCAGTCTTGTCTCAACCTCTTGCGTTGGGTCTTCTCAGAGTTTTACCGAAACGCTTTATATACGATAGCGCGAACGTATCGGAGAGCAGATACGTCACAGCCTAAGACTAGACCTGAAAAAATCCTTCCCGAACCGTGATTTCAGCCGATCTGTGCGTCGACTGAAATTTTGCCTTTCTCATTCTCAGCATATATAATATCCATATTGTTCCATCTTATCTAGTTTTATACAGCTGATAAAACTCTATCTTCCTATCCATGTAAATTCCCAAACTGTTATTTGTTGATTTTAATATTTAGAACAGAAGTGGGTTTACATGCTTTTAGCGTAACTGTGGGCAGCCGAAATACGCATATATCTCCGTAAATGAGAACTTCCTACCGTTCCATCTTATATGCAGTTATACACCATCCTTCCCTGTACTGAAATGTAAAATCCTTTTCATACGGATTCCCTTCTGTTATTTATTTATCGTTGGCGATTTCCTCTGTCCGATACACATTTCGCTGATACGCCGCCATTTTGAAAGCGGTCGTTCGATCGTAGACGGGTTTATAAATCTAACTGAACCCATTTGCAATGACTTGAAACCAATTTTGCGACATAGCTCCCCCATATTTTAAGCTGGATGATATCTAGCTTAACTATTGGGTACAAGACAATTGCAAATCGACCGTTCCGAGGTTAGTTTTCCTTCTTTCTATCCTCCTCAAGCTCTGTGGGATGGCGACTAAGAAAATCTGCGCCCACATTCTGTTTTCCAAGAATATATTCATCCTTTACTATCTCTCTCCTTCCTGTTCGGCTTTTCATCCAGGCTCTTACTGCTGGTGAAACGGGGTCGGTAGGTTTCCCATGAAGTTTACCGCCCTCTTTTCGTTGATAGTTGGATGTGGTTTTCCCTCGCAAATCCGTAGGTGTTTGATTTTCGCTACGTGATTTGTTCCTTTTTTCCAGCGCATGGGGTTCAGACTGCAATTGAACCTGTGTGGGATGTTTCCTTTCCCCTCCCGTGCAAATCTCGGGAGTACCCCTGATTGCTGGTTTGCTTGTAGATTTTTTGATGAAGACTCTTCCGTCGACTTTCTGAATCTACATAGGTGCACTCTGGACAGGAATTTACATACTGATTTATGTCTTCCGTAATACCTGGCCAGTAGAACTGGGTGGCTATTCTTTGTTTTGTGGCACCATTACCCAGGTGTTCACTCAAAGTTGATATGTGTCCCCAGCCTATAACCTTATTCCTATAGGTGGATGGTACAACAATTTGACCATGACTTTTCGTCCCTCTTCCAGCTTTCCTGTACAAGAGTCCATGTTCCATATAGAAATGTCCTTTCCTTGGAGCTTTATGTGTTTTTGATAATTTGCCAAAACAAGGCTTCAACGTGCTGTCTGCTTCTTGAGCCCGTTTCATTTCAGTTGAATGAAATTTTAAGTTGGTGTCCCTCTCTATGTTCCTGGAGTCAGCCTTGGTCTGACTTCCTGCCATAACCATAGGTTTTACAGGGTCTCCTAAGAAAACATATTTACGCCCCAACATTAGGGGGTAAAAGGGATCATCTATCACAGCTGCATTTATCTCCCCTTCCACATAGCGACAACTGACATGAATCTTTGCTATGGGTAAAGTAAGGGGTGATGTTCCTTTTAGTGGCCCTTGAATCTCTACTGTTTCTGTGGTGATTTGTTCAGGGCACACCAGAGATGCACACACGACTGCGTCATAGGACAAACCTGTGTCATACATTCCTGTGACTTGTTTGCCATTCACAGTCACTATCTCCTGGGTAGGTGGGTGATGGAGGCTATTCTGACTCACAGTCAGTTCCTTCCTAACAGAAGTCCTCACCTGTAGACATGCAGCATGATGAAGGGGTTTTTTCCTCCCACATTCATCCGTGTTGTGGTTGCTCATCTTACAAAATTTGCACCACTTAGCTCCCTGTTTGTAGGGTTTATTTTCCTGAGTCTGAGGGTTCTTGTCCTTATTATCAAATCTTTGCTTGTTTCTGTATGGTTGATCCATCTGGTCAAAATCGGTATTCTGCGGTGGTGGCTTATATCCTTCTACCTCCTTCCTTTTTGTTCCTACCAATTCAGCTTGAGCTGCTTGGTATCTCTCTGCACATTTCAAAATGTCTTCCAGCCTCTCTGCTCCTTGTTCCATAAGGAATTTCCTCATTTCTTGAGACATGGAATCTTTCACTTGCTCTAACATAACCATTTCTTTCAGATCCTCGTAGGTTTTCTGATACTTACCTAAACTACTCCATTTCAACAAATACGTTTCTAGCCTAGCTGAGAACTGGTTATATGTTTCTCCAGGTAGAGGTTTAGAAGTTCTAAATTTCTTCCTATATGCCTCAGAGTTCTTTTCATACCGGATCAGTAAGGCTTGCTTTAGTATTTCATAATTTTCCTGATCTTCTTTGGGGAGTTTCAGAAACACATCATATGCAATACCTCTCAATCCCTGGGATAACTTTAGACTCCATTTTTCCTTTTCCAGTCCATATGTAGAGGCTAGCCTTTCATACCTATCCAGGTACGACTCAATTGCGTCCTCCTTTTCAACAAATGGATCTAGGTGGAAGTTCATGGCCCCATTTGCTGTGTTCTGAAAAGAGCTATTCGCAGAATGAGGTGAGCTATTACCATGGGTGATAGTCCCAGCCTGAAGTTCAAGATCAAGCTGTCTCATTTTCAGCTCATGGTCTCTCTCTGCTTGTAACCTCCTTTCTTCTCTCTCAGCTTCTAATTTCTTGGCTTCTCTCTCTGCTTCTAATTTCTTGGCTTCTCTCTCTGCTTCTAATTTCTTGGCTTCTCTTTCTGCTTCCAATTTCTTGGCTTCTCTTTCTGCTTCTTATTCTAATTTCTTGGCTTCTCTCTCTGCTTCTAATTTCTTGGCTTCTCTCTCTGCTTCTAATTGCTTTGCTTCTCTCTCAGTGTACTTTTCACATTCCGTCGTGACATACCGGATCAGAGCATCACCATCCATGCCAAGCTCTTTTCCCACCTGCAGTGTAGCAGACCTAAATTTGACCAAGTCAGCCATGATGTATCTGTAGTCTAGTAGGGCAAGTGATCTTACTCAAACTAATTTACTACAATATAATTAACTTAGTTAAAATTAAAGTTAATTAAACTGACTTCACCATATATGAAACAGCTTTCTTTATCTGTACTCAATGGTACTCCTAAAAATATAATTATTTCCTACTATGTTACTCTTTCCAAAAAAATTTACAAAACAAAATTTCTACACAGCAGAAATAGAAAGTTGGCTCAGGAATATCAAAGATATATCCCGCAGACGAGCCCCCACTGTAGCGGGAGGTTATTTAAAATTTATTTATTATGTAAGAGTATGCCAGTAAAGAGTTCTGACCTTACAAGTAATACCACAGTCTTAGAAATAAGCACTGGTGTATTGTTATCATAAAAATAGTCAGACTGTGAAAACCCTGGCCCAGTTGGTAAGAAGTAGTACCAGGATTTAAGGTGTCTCCTCCCTGTGACTATCTTATGATTACTTATATGCTAGGGGATAAGTAAAATGTACATTCACTGAACCCACAAAATGGAAGAAGTGAATAAATCCTCAGGTACAGTTAAAATAGTTTAATAATTGCACTATTATTCTATTTCTACTAGTTGGAAAAAGAGTATACACATATATATATAAAATATTCACACAATTACTATTATTGTCTGTTTAGACTTCAAGATCTTAAATAATAAAGTTACTGAAATCACTGTTATTAGTCCTTTGAATTTAAGGATAACTGTCATCAGTTGACTGAGTTTATGTATGGTTACTTATTGTTTTCAACTATTGGCTGTTTCACATGTATAGGTGGTCAGTGTCAAACAGGACACTTATCTTTCCAACTTGATACTGCTGAAACTGTCCTTTGCTGATATCAGACTTGGTAGGCCCAACAGTAGGGATGCCAATGACCAGTTGAAGTTCACTCTTTGGGGTCCTGCACTTTGGTGGGATTGCCTCGGATGAACTACACCGGCTTCTGATACTGGACAGTCTGGTTTGAGTTATTTCATGGAACCTGCAACATATCAGCCTTGGCTAGTATCTGGCTAGACTTGTAGCTGACTAGCACAGATGTCAGACCAGTCAGTCATCAGATGTCACCGTTATACAATCATAGTAAGTAAGGACATCATTTCAGTGATATAGCATTAATATTAACATTTCAATTAAGTATAACTGACTAGCACATAAGTCAGACAAGTCAGTCATCAGGTGTCAGAGTTATACAGTCATAGCAAGTAACATCATTTCAATGATACAGAATTAATATTAACATATCAGTAATAAACATCATCTGGTTTAATCCGCTCCTATACATCCCTTCATATTCTATAACTTGATCCTTCCAAATCATATCAAGTACAAATTCAAATCTGATGCTATCTTAGCAACTACCCAAAATTAATACATAAAATAAATAGAGTGAGTGACCACGTGATCAGGTTGCTTTCTACTGAAACTGGCTGTAGAACACTCCAGTTTACCAGCTGTAAATGGGTACGAAGTTGTGCGCTCGAACTAGGGAAGGCAAAGGCAGCGAGGAAGGGGACTAGTCACCTAACCTCGTAAAAGCGGTATCTTCCATGCTGAAGCTTCTAACAATTTATTTCCCTAAGACAATCTCTGGTCATGGGACTGCCTTTATCTTCGTAAGCGATAATGCATTTAATATCGACGAGATACAGCATTAAATATAATAAATATTTTCTATTTGGCTGTGGGGCTAGTTTTGATACGTTTTTGTACAAGCAACCATCTTCCACTAAGCACATGAATAAATCATATTAAAATAATAATACGTTATATCAATGAATATTATACAGGCATATTTTTTGAATTCTAAATGAACCTGTAATACAAAATAAAAGAAATTATTATACAGGATAGCTATCGTAAATTCGCTTACCCTCAGACTCCAGACACTTAGACTGAAATTTTCTGGCGATCCGCTCACACTTCAGATGGATTTAGAGTCGTGGCGTTATCTGCCCTCAGTCTTGTCTCAACCTCTTGCGTTGGGTCTTCTCAGAGTTTTACCGAAACGCTTTATATACGATAGCGCGAACGTATCGGAGAGCAGATACGTCACAGCCTAAGACTAGACCTGAAAAAATCCTTCCCGAACCGTGATTTCAGCCGATCTGTGCGTCGACTGAAATTTTGCCTTTCTCATTCTCAGCATATATAATATCCATATTGTTCCATCTTATCTAGTTTTATACAGCTGATAAAACTCTATCTTCCTATCCATGTAAATTCCCAAACTGTTATTTGTTGATTTTAATATTTAGAACAGAAGTGGGTTTACATGCTTTTAGCGTAACTGTGGGCAGCCGAAATACGCATATATCTCCGTAAATGAGAACTTCCTACCGTTCCATCTTATATGCAGTTATACACCATCCTTCCCTGTACTGAAATGTAAAATCCTTTTCATACGGATTCCCTTATGTTTTTATTATCGTTGGCGATTTCCTCTGTCCGATACAGGGTGACCACAACTCAAAGTTGTTATGGTACCCGGTTCGAATAAAGTACTGCATTGGGGGCATTTGTTTGCTCTCTCAAAGTCAAAAGCAGAACTAGTGACAGCGTCAAAGTTTTTACTATCAACAACATGATTACAGGCTCCCTCAGTTTCCTGTTGTACAGCATTAGCCTGCTGATATCTCTTTTTTTTGTGTTGAGATCTACCCCGACTATTATTACCTCTGAAGTTATCAGAGTTATTATTATCTCTGCAGTTTTTATTGTCTCTATTGTAATTGTTATCCTGGTTCGAATTCCAGTTTCCACGATTACTATCATGTTCACATTGATGCGAACATCTATTTGTTTGGTTTTGAGGTCTTCGGCAGGAATAACCTCTATTACCATATCCTCTTTTGAAATGCCTATAATTATTAGGGTGATAGTAACGAGTACTATCAGGTTGTCTCCAATTCTTCGAAGAAGAATCACCATGAAATTGATTTCCATGATTTTGACAGAAATTACCGCTGCCCTTTCTATCAAAATTTTGTTGGGATCTACGAGCAAAGTTTTGACCATACGGAGCTGCCGAAGCAACTGGTAAACCTTCTTTCACCTTAGAGTTACCCATGGTTATGTGTGGGTGCGCAGTTACGTATTGGCAACAGAAATCTTCCATTTCTTTTATTGTTTTAGGTTTACGTTCATGAAGGAAAGCAAGGAAAGACTCATTGACAGACGACATGACTTTGTCTCTAAGTATTAAGTCCATAAGTCCTTCATAAGTTTTTTCCGTCTTAGATAGTTCAACCCATCGTGAGAAAGTAATGCGTATTCTTGCAATAAACTCGGAGAATTCAACTCCATTTTCAGGTAACATGTTTTTTAAATTGTAGACGATAGCCGTCTTCGTTAAGCTGATATTTCTTTAACAAAGCGGCCCTGACAACCTCATAATTGTTCTTGTCAGGTTCATCCACCATATTTAATAGACATAGAGCTTTACCTGTCAGTATCCCTGATAAACTGATAAACATATTTTGCTTTGTCTATGTTATGAGCTGTACATGCTTGTTCAAATCTGTCCAGATAGAACATTATGTCATCACTGGAAGGACTAAATGTTGGTAACTTAATCTTAAAAGTATCATTATTAGCCTTCCCAGAAGATGAACCCTTGTTTGAATCATTACCATTACTCATGCTCGTCAATTTCAATTTCTCCAACTCTAAAGCTAAGAGTTTTTCTTCATGTTCCATTTTTGCTTTCCTCTCATCAGACTCTCTTTGTAACTTCCTTTCTTCAGCTTGAGCCTGCATTTGAAGTCTTTCATTTTCAGCTTCTTTTTCAAGTCTTTTATTTTCAGCTTCTTTTTCAAGTCTTTTATTCTCAGCCTCTAGCTGTAGCTTTCTTTCCTCAGCTTCTGATTCCCTTTTTTGTTTTTCCATTTCCATTTGGAATCTCTTTTCATCCACCTGCATCTGCAGTTTCTTTTGTTCAGCTTCCATATGCAGTTTCTTTTGTTCAGCTTCCATTGCTTTATCATATCGAGCAGTTGCAAATTCTTCTAACTTATCACCAGTCTTCCCAAGCAATTTACCCTGCTCAATAAAGTGCTCAAATGTAGACATGTTGTCTAACATATGAGTCCAAAACCTGAAATAATTAACTAATTTATTTCAAACCTAAGTGTAACAAGTCTTAATTAAGCACTTGTATATTCACATCACCTTATATTATCCCAGTCTCTGTGGGAAACAAGTCTCCAATCAAAGAACTTGTATATGAAATATCAGCACTCAAATCTTGATCATAAGTGCACTTCTCATTCAATAGTGCACGACACTATTCATCATTCATTTATCATCAGTATAGTAGTAACAGTGCATTAGCATAGCCCATTAACTAATTACTATAACTGTAAACAATGACTATGTAAACACATGCAGAATGTAAACATTGAAAATGTAAACAATACAAACAATGTAAACAATAACAATGTAAACAATAACAAAGATCAGCAACAATACAAAAACTTTCGCAGAAATCAACTAAAAATAAAGCAGAAATTAATGAAATATCACAAAAAATGTGACGATATCTGCGATAGAATTAAACAAAATACATGACACCACAGTGTATAAACAAAAATGTTGTATGAAACTAAATTATAGACAAGAGTAGGCTAACAAATACAAACAAATCACAACAAAACTAAAGAATGTGAAATAATAACGAAAACAATATTAAAACATGTCATCACAGCTAACATAAATAGCAACAGAAGTCGCTTAGCAAATTCCAGTATCGGAAATTTGCAAACCTACAGAAAACGCTCACAATAGACGACCTCTATGACGTGGCATAATCTAACGGAGACACCACCCAACCGAGAACCCGCTGAAATATAAACATATAAATATACGAATAACATATAAACATATAACATATAGAATGAGATGATACACAGAAGACTCAGCAGAAGTATAAGGGCACAGTTTACATACAAACAGGCCACTTAACTTAAAGGCTTCCAATCGTAGAACAGCAGAAAAACGGATGTCAATCAACGTCCTAAAGAGCGAAGCTCCAACGATGATGGCACATCTGAACTGCTTCCACTGCTAACACGATGGTACAAGAGCTTCTGAAATACTGTGTGTTGAGTTGTTTCGGCACTTGACCTTCTAATCCAAAAGTAAGTTGATGGAAATCGGTACTTGGCCTTCTTCAGAAAACAACCCGTTTCAACCGGCACTTGACCTTCTCAAAAAACGACAGCACTGGAACCTTGACAGCAGCAACTTGCTTGACTTGCGTAAAAGATAACAGCAGTCCGAGTTATCCGGCAACATGTAACAACGCCGGGTACTGTCAAATTCTTGTTTCCGTCAAAAAATTGAAATTTTGACTTTTACCGGGCAACGCCGAGTACTTTGAAAATTTTGAAGATGTTGACTGTATTGAAGAATGTTAATTTCTTGAAGGATGCTGATGAATTCTTGTTGAAAATGAAGTGGGTAAGGGACCCCGTGTTTGCTAGTACCAGAATCAAACCAGCTTATGGCCACCAAATGATGCGTGATGCCATATGATGATGGATGGCATCCGCATGTCTGGTTTTGTGTAGTGTGTAGATGTGTTCAGTCAAAACAATGTTCATGCAACAATAACAGGGCAATCCACATAGGACGTCAGTAAACTCACGACGTATAAAGTCAATGAGTCTTGAAACAGCCGTTGACGTTTTTCTTCATTATTTATTGTGGACGCCACAGTGACAAAATGGTTACGCAAATGTGTAGGCACATCAAACAGTCATTATCACAGCAACATTCAATACAGCAATAAACGGTAGACAGCATTACAATGATGAGTCAGATGCATGTTATATTTCAAAGTGCTGTAAATGTAGTCAGGTGAAAAACTCCATCCTTTTCTATAACAGCCAGGAGATAACCAGATGTATGAGATCAGTTCACTCTCCTTAGTTTGACTTCAGCAAGACAGACACGTCTGCCGAAGTATAAATAATGTCCTCAAGAATATCCTCTAGATAATAAAGGTTTTCTAAACCTAGTTCATTTAACAAAGTAGCAAGTAATGGTCCTTGGTACATGCATCAACCGATGCAGTACAATGCAGCGACATGTGAGCTGGGAAAGAACATCTCGTGACGACGACTTTCGGAGACAGGCTATGAATCGAAATCGCTCACGACCCAAAATCGATAGAGTTAATGAAAAAGTCAATTTACCTTGCTTTCATGAAATACACAGAAATATCACGCCTCCCGACATGTGGGAAAACACTAGAGGTATTATCTCGACTAAACGAAATATCCATAAGAGGACTACACATCCCTGACAGAACAAAAAAAAGCGGAGATCCCCTCTTCAACGAGGCATCTCTTTCGCCATTCCAAATCGCTCACTCCCACTAGTGGTGGGCGGAAACCGATCGACAAACAACAAGACAAGTCATGCGCAGTCCAGCGCAAAAATGACCACAGCTCAAAAGTTAACTGCATTCGATACCAACGCGAGAAGACAAATGCTTACCGAGAAAAGTGACTATAATTTCAAGCAGTTGTTGCCCTTGCGTTATAAAACAGATATTGAAATAAAACGATGTTGCGAGAATTTATCACGCAACATATCACCACCTCCTCCCGATAAAAAAAAAAAAAAATGTGGAACATATTTTTTTTTTTTAATATCAAAGAGCATGCGATAAGCGGCTCAAAACGCACGAATTATGCGCTGATAATTAATTAAATTGCCAAACAATAGGCTAATTATAGAGTGTCTGGTGAGGATATACCTCAACAGAAAAATAAATATGTCTCAAAAAATATTCACATCGGGGAGGTGTCACCAACACACATCACGTTAGCATGTAAACACAATATACGTATGCAAGTTACTATAATCATCATTAAACAGCATACTCTAATATTGTCTTTAAAAATGGATGTACAAATCTGATAGGAAAATTTAAATAGTACATTCTTTGACATGTAATGACATAAGTACATAGTAAAGTTAAACTACATGACGATCCAGGACATATGCTCTGGTATTCCGAGGGTAAGTACACAATCTAGAACTCGTAAGGTAAGTCCTCAGCTCAACAATGACATTCTGAGAAAGTACAAGCAATATAATGCTAATTAATAACTAATATGCTTCATAAGGTACAATACATTATTAATAATTGTGGCTGTTTAGTAAACTAACGGCCCTTATATTAACTACTCAGTCCTCCTCTATCATCTTAAAAAACGAACAGAAGAAGATGACAACAAAGCACGATAGTGTGTACATATAAAGTAAGTACAGATGTGCTAATCTATTGTAGTAATATAGGTGTGTTATGACTCTGTAATATATGGAAATATAGAACAGAAGTATTAGTTGGAGTCATGTGGGCATCTAGACAAAATGTCAGCCATCACATTATCCGCACCACGGATAGCTCGTACCGTGAAGTGAAAAGGTTGAAGAGCTATAGCATATCGAGTGGATCTCGAACTCTTCAAATTCTTAGTCTGAATAGCTGTAAGAGCTTTCTGATCAGTCTCTAGAATGAAATGTGCGCCCAGGAGGAATCTTTGTAGCTTTAGAATTGACCAAACCATCGCTAACAACTCACGGTCTAAAACCGAGTAGTTCCTCTCTGCCGCATTTAGTTTTCTAGAAATGTACATAACAGGATGCAGAGTATTTGCATATTCTTGCATCAGTGCTGCTCCAATCCCAGTGGATGAAGCATCACTCCGAAGAACAAAAGTCCTATCAAGAGTAGGTAATCTTAAGATGGGAGGAGAAGAAAATATATTCTTGATTTGGTCTAGTGAAGATTGGCATTCTTCAGACCAACGGACCAGATTAGGCGAACCTTTCTTCAACAATGTTGAGAGAGGTGCCATGATCGAAGATAAATTTGGAATAAATCTCCCATAAAATTGAATTAAACCTAAGAGACTCCTAACTTGTTTCTTCGTTTTAGGAACAGAGATGTTCAGTATTTTGGAAGTATTGTGGTCTTCTGTCTTCAAGAGACCATGACCAACACGATGACCCAGGAAAGAGATTTCACCAAAACCAACAAAAGCTTTAGAAGGTTTTGCTGTCAAATTATTCTCACGTAGAGTGGACAGTAAGTCATATAACCCTAAATAGTGATCTTCCCAGGTATCACTGAAGAGACAGATGTCATCTAAGTATGCGATGACATCCGAACGATGTGACAGAATTCGACGCATCATGCGAACGAAAGTGGCAGGGGCGTTCATGAGACCAAAAGGCATAACATTCCATTGAAATAGACCCCTAGGTGTAGAAAAAGCAGTAAGAGGTTTGGCATGCTCTGCTAAAGGCACTTGCCAATAACCTTTAGACAAGTCAAGTTTAGTGAAGAATCTAGAATTAGAAAGTCTAATCAGTAGATCTTCTAACAAAGGCATCGGTTCAGCGTCGAACTTTGTGACCTGATTCAATTTGCGATAATCAACGCAAATTCGTATGTTCTTATCCTTCTTCCGGACAATAACCATGGAAGAAGAATATGGTGAAGTCGATGGTTCAATTATATTTAATTGAATCATTTCATCCAATTCCTTTTCCACTTGCGACTGAAAGTGTATAGGAATAGGATACGGCCTAACCCTAATTGGATTATTGTCGGTAAGAATTATGTCATGTTCTATGACATCTGTGTGTCCAGGAATGTCAGTGAGAACATCCTGAAATGTTTGTAACATCGACGAGACTTGTCGATGTTCGTCACCAGAAAGATTAGGAGAAACAGAAACGTTTTTCCAAGATTCCGTGGAATGTAATGGAACCACTGGAAGGGGAAGATTGACATCAGAGAAGGTAGCTTCCTCATCCTGAATGACAGACAGGGATGAATAATGACCGTGAGGTGCAGGAGCATCATCCGTTGCCTGGAAAATAGGCAGCAAATAGTCCGGACGTTCGTGAAATTCCGAAAGCATGTTTATGTGGAAAGTTTTATGCTTTCCATCAATATCGACCACATAGTCAACATCGGAAATCCGAGAGACTATTGCATACGGACCTTTCCATGCAATAAGAAGTCTATTTTCCCTACTGGGGAGTAGGACGAATGCTTTGTCACCTGGACAAAGTTGTCGTAGACATCTATTCTTGTTAGCAAACTGCCTTGCCTTCTCTTTAGCAATTTCTGATGAAGCAGTTGCTAGCTTACATGCCTCAATGATCTTTTGTCTAAGAGCAATGACATACTCATATGAGGATTGAGTTTCATCGCTAATATCATCGGCAGTGATGAGATCGTGTAATAAAGACATAGGGCCGCGTGGACGCGCGCCAAAGACAAGTTCGAAGGGAGAAAATCCTGTGTGTTTCATTAGGGACTTCTCTATAGGCAAAGAGAGCCGCGGGTAAAACCCTGTCCCAATCTTGAGGATGATCTTCAGTTATCTTACCAAGCAAAGTCTTGAGCGTTCTATTCAGACGCTCAACTAACCCATTAGACATAGGATGGTAGATACTACTGAGAGATCGTTCAATATGTAAGGTAGACATTACTGTGACATAGTGTCAGATATGAGTTGAGTGCCATGGTCTGACAATATTTCTCTGGGGAACCCCAAGCGAGAAAATATCAACCAAAGAGCATCTGCGATATCTGTAGTAGATATGCTCTTAAGAGGAATAGCCTCTGGCCAACGTGTGCACATATCGACACATGTAAGGATAAACTGATGTCCTCTGGCCGACTTGACCTTAAAAGGGCCAATAATATCTATGGCCATTTTCTGAAACGGCCGAATAGGAATGTCAGCAGCCTGGATAGGCGCAGCATGTCGTGGTCCTCTAGATTTGACCTCCTGACATACCTTGCATGATCGGCAGTAAATACGAATGTCCTTATTGACAAAAGGCCAAAAGAAAGCCGCAAGGACTCTCGACTTCGTACGGGCAAAACCCATATGTCCAGCACATTGCGAGTCATGAGCATGTTGTAATATTTGGACTCTCATGCTCTTGGGAACAAGAATTTGCGAATGTGCCGACGTAGTCGAATCTTGTACCATACGTACAAGTACGCCGTTTCTCATTGCAATCCAAGATTTTCTATTTGTATCCTGATTCGGATCACCTTTCTTCGCAAGAACGAAGAATTTTTTTAAAGAAGGATCTTCTTCTTGCAATTTTATGAAAGAGTCACGAGTGATTACTAAGTGACTATCTTGGCTATCAACTCCATTATCACTATTCAGTGAAGTTTCGGGTGTTTGTAGAGCTTGTGCTCTTGTAACTACTGCATTTGTAGCTTGCATGTTATTATCTTCCCAAGCAGCAATCTGCTGTGGGGTACACTCCCTAACTCCGTGAATACGACCAATAATAAGGTCCGCAATAGGATTAGGTAAGAGACAAGCATGCACATCTCCAGTAAAGAAAGGAGTGGCAATGCGAATTACAGCAGTAGGATATTTTTCTAGAGTGCCGCCAAATGTGACACATTTAATAACCCTTCCTGTAGCACAAGATGGATCTACAAGCGATTGTCTAACACCAATAGTGGTGCATCCGGAATCGAAAAGTAGTGAGACCGGAGTATCATTAACAAGACCCTTATGTAGAATTAAAGAACCCCTCCCGTCATGCGCAACAGCAGCAGGAAGAGCGGGAAGTGGGTGACCACAACTCAAAGTAGTTATGGTACCCGGTTCGAATAAAGTACTGCATTGGGGGCATTTGTTTGCTCTCTCAAAGTCAAAAGCAGAACTAGTGACAGCGTCAAAGTTTTTACTATCAACAACATGATTACAGGCTCCCTCAGTTTCCTGTTGTACAGCATTAGCCTGCTGATATCTCTTTTTTTTGTGTTGAGATCTACCCCGACTATTATTACCTCTGAAGTTATCAGAGTTATTATTATCTCTGCAGTTATTATTGTCTCTATTGTAATTGTTATCCTGGTTCGAATTCCAGTTTCCACGATTACTATCATGTTCACATTGATGCGAACATCTATTTGTTTGGTTTTGAGGTCTTCGGCAGGAATAACCTCTATTACCATATCCTCTTTTGAAATGCCTATAATTATTAGGGTGATAGTAACGAGTACTATCAGGTTGTCTCCAATTCTTCGAAGAAGAATCACCATGAAATTGATTTCCATGATTTTGACAGAAATTACCGCTGCCCTTTCTATCAAAATTTTGTTGGGATCTACGAGCAAAGTTTTGACCATACGGAGCTGCCGAAGCAACTGGTAAACCTTCTTTCACCTTAGAGTTACCCATGGTTATGTGTGGGTGCGCAGTTACGTATTGGCAACAGAAATCTTCCATTTCTTTTATTGTTTTAGGTTTACGTTCATGAAGGAAAGCAAGGAAAGACTCATTGACAGACGACATGACTTTGTCTCTAAGTATTAAGTCCATAAGTCCTTCATAAGTTTTTTCCGTCTTAGATAGTTCAACCCATCGTGAGAAAGTAATGCGTATTCTTGCAATAAACTCGGAGAATTCAACTCCATTTTCAGGTAACATGTTTTTAAATTGTAGACGATAGCCGTCTTCGTTAAGCTGATATTTCTTTAACAAAGCGGCCCTGACAACCTCATAATTGTTCTTGTCAGGTTCATCCACCATATTTAATACACTTAGAGCTTTACCTGTCAGTATCCCTGATAACTGATAAACATATTTTGCTTTGTCTATGTTATGAGCTGTACATGCTTGTTCAAATCTGTCCAGATAGAACATTATGTCATCACTGGAAGGACTAAATGTTGGTAACTTAATCTTAAAAGTATCATTATTAGCCTTCCCAGAAGATGAACCCTTGTTTGAATCATTACCATTACTCATGCTCGTCAATTTCAATTTCTCCAACTCTAAAGCTAAGAGTTTTTCTTCATGTTCCATTTTTGCTTTCCTCTCATCAGACTCTCTTTGTAACTTCCTTTCTTCAGCTTGAGCCTGCATTTGAAGTCTTTCATTTTCAGCTTCTTTTTCAAGTCTTTTATTTTCAGCTTCTTTTTTTCAAGTCTTTTATTCTCAGCCTCTAGCTGTAGCTTTCTTTCCTCAGCTTCTGATTCCCTTTTTTGTTTTTCCATTTCCATTTGGAATCTCTTTTCATCCACCTGCATCTGCAGTTTCTTTTGTTCAGCTTCCATATGCAGTTTCTTTTGTTCAGCTTCCATTGCTTTATCATATCGAGCAGTTGCAAATTCTTCTAACTTATCACCAGTCTTCCCAAGCAATTTACCCTGCTCAATAAAGTGCTCAAATGTAGACATGTTGTCTAACATATGAGTCCAAAACCTGAAATAATTAACTAATTTATTTCAAACCTAAGTGTAACAAGTCTTAATTAAGCACTTGTATATTCACATCACCTTATATTATCCCAGTCTCTGTGGGAAACAAGTCTCCAATCAAAGAACTTGTATATGAAATATCAGCACTCAAATCTTGATCATAAGTGCACTTCTCATTCACTAGTGCACGACACTATTCATCATTCATTTATCATCAGTATAGCAGTAACAGTGCATTAGCATAGCCCATTAACTAATTACTATAACTGTAAACAATGACTATGTAAACACATGCAGAATGTAAACATTGAAAATGTAAACAATACAAACAATGTAAACAATAACAATGTAAACAATAACAAAGATCAGCAACAATACAAAAACTTTCGCAGAAATCAACTAAAAATAAAGCAGAAATTAATGAAATATCACAAAAAATGTGACGATATCTGCGATAGAATTAAACAAAATACATGACACCACAGTGTATAAACAAAAATGTTGTATGAAACTAAATTATAGACAAGAGTAGGCTAACAAATACAAACAAATCACAACAAAACTAAAGAATGTGAAATAATAACGAAAACAATATTAAAACATGTCATCACAGCTAACATAAATAGCAACAGAAGTCGCTTAGCAAATTCCAGTATCGGAAATTTGCAAACCTTACAGAAAACGCTCACAATAGACGACCTCTATGACGTGGCATAATCTAACGGAGACACCACCCAACCGAGAACCCGCTGAAATATAAACATATAAATATACGAATAACATATAAACATATAACATATAGAATGAGATGATACACAGAAGACTCAGCAGAAGTATAAGGGCACAGTTTACATACAAACAGGCCACTTAACTTATAGGCTTCCAATCGTAGAACAGCAGAAAAACGGATGTCAATCAACGTCCTAAAGAGCGAAGCTCCAACGATGATGGCACATCTGAACTGCTTCCACTGCTAACACGATGGTACAAGAGCTTCTGAAATACTGTGTGTTGAGTTGTTCGGCACTTGACCTTCTAATCCAAAAGTAAGTTGATGGAAATCGGTACTTGGCCTTCTTCAGAAAACAACCCGTTTCAACCGGCACTTGACCTTCTCAAAAAACGACAGCACTGGAACCTTGACAGCAGCAACTTGCTTGACTTGCGTAAAAGATAACAGCAGTCCGAGTTATCCGGCAACATGTAACAACGCCGGGTACTGTCAAATTCTTGTTTCCGTCAAAAAATTGAAATTTTGACTTTTACCGGGCAACGCCGAGTACTTTGAAAATTTTGAAGATGTTGACTGTATTGAAGAATGTTAATTTCTTGAAGGATGCTGATGAATTCTTGTTGAAAATGAAGTGGGTAAGGGACCCCGTGTTTGCTAGTACCAGAATCAAACCAGCTTATGGCCACCAAATGATGCGTGATGCCATATGATGATGGATGGCATCCGCATGTCTGGTTTTGTGTAGTGTGTGTAGATGTGTTCAGTCAAAACAATGTTCATGCAACAATAACAGGGCAATCCACATAGGACGTCAGTAAACTCACGACGTATAAAGTCAATGAGTCTTGAAACAGCCGTTGACGTTTTTCTTCATTATTTATTGTGGACGCCACAGTGACAAAATGGTTACGCAAATGTGTAGGCACATCAAACAGTCATTATCACAGCAACATTCAATACAGCAATAAACGGTAGACAGCATTACAATGATGAGTCAGATGCATGTTATATTTCAAAGTGCTGTAAATGTAGTCAGGTGAACAACTCCATCCTTTTCTATAACAGCCAGGAGATAACCAGATGTATGAGATCAGTTCACTCTCCTTAGTTTGACTTCAGCAAGACAGACACGTCTGCCGAAGTATAAATAATGTCCTCAAGAATATCCTCTAGATAATAAAGGTTTTCTAAACCTAGTTCATTTAACAAAGTAGCAAGTAATGGTCCTTGGTACATGCATCAACCGATGCAATACAATGCAGCGACATGTGAGCTGGGAAAGAACATCTCGTGACGACGACTTTCGGAGACAGGCTATGAATCGAAATCGCTCACGACCCAAAATCGATAGAGTTAATGAAAAAGTCAATTTACCTTGCTTTCATGAAATACACAGAAATATCACGCCTCCCGACATGTGGGAAAACACTAGAGGTATTATCTCGACTAAACGAAATATCCATAAGAGGACTACACATCCCTGACAGAACAAAAATAGCGGAGATCCCCTCTTCAACGAGGCATCTCTTTCGCCATTCCAAATCGCTCACTCCCACTAGTGGTGGGCGGAAACCGATCGACAAACAACAAGACAAGTCATGCGCAGTCCAGCGCAAAAATGACCACAGCTCAAAAGTTAACTGCATTCGATACCAACGCGAGAAGACAAATGCTTACCGAGAAAAGTGACTATAGATTTCAAGCAGTTGTTGCCCTTGCGTTATAAAACAGACATTGAAACAAAACGATGTTGCGAGAATTTATCACGCAACAATAGGTTTTACAGGGTTTCCCAAGAAAACATATTTACGCCCCAACATTAGGGGGTAAAAGGGATCATCTATCACAGCTGCATTTATCTCCCCTTCCACATAGCGACAACTGACATGAATCTTTGCTATGGGTAAAGTAAGGGGTGATGTTCCTTTTAGTGGCCCTTGAATGTCTACTGTTTCTGTGGTGATTTGTTCAGGGCACACCAGAGATGCACACACGACTGCGTCATAGGACAAACCTGTGTCATACATTCCTGTGACTTGTTTGCCATTCACAGTCACTATCCCTGGGTAGGTGGGTGATGGAGGCTATTCTGACTCACAGTCAGTTCCTTCCTAACAGAAGTCCTCACCTGTAGACATGCAGCATGATGAAGGGGTTTTTTCCTCCCACATTCATCAGTGTTGTGGTTGCTCATCTTACAAAATTTGCACCACTTATCTCCCTGTTTGTAGGGTTTATTTTCCTGAGTCTGAGGGTTTTTGTCCTTATTATCCCATCTTGGCTTATTTCTGTACGTTTGGTCCTTTTGGTCGAACTTGGTATTGTGTGGTGGGGGCTTATATCCTTCTACTTGCTTTCTGTTCGTTCCTACCAGTTCAGCTTGAGCTGCTTGGTATCTCTCTGCACATCTCACAGTGTCTTCCAGCATCTCTGCTCCTTGTTCCATCAGGAATTTCCTCATTTCTCGGAGAATGGAATCTTTCACTTGCTCTAACATAACCATTTCTTTCAGATCCTCGGGTAGGTTTTTCTGATACTTACCTAAACTACTCCATTTCAACAAATACGTTTCTAGCCTAGCTGAGAACTGGTTATATGTTTCTCCAGGTAGAAGTTTAGAAGTTCTAAATTTCTACCTGGCGCCTCAGAGTTCTTTTCATACCGGATCAGTAAGGCTTGCTTTAGTATTTCATAATTTTCCTGATCTTCTTTGGGGAGTTTCAGAAACACATCATATGCAATACCTCTCAATCCCTGGGATAACTTTAGACTCCATTTTTCCTTTTCAGTCCATATGTAGAGGCTAGCCTTTCATACCTATCCAGGTACGACTCAATTGCGTCCTCCTTTTCAACAAATGGATCTAGGTGGAAGTTCATGGCCCCATTTGCTGTGTTCTGAAAAGAGCTATTCGCAGAATGAGGTGAGCTATTACCATGGGTGATAGTCCCAGCCTGAAGTTCAAGATCAAGCTGTCTCATTTTCAGCTCATGGTCTCTCTCTGCTTGTAACCTCCTTTCTTCTCTCTCAGCTTCTAATTTCTTGGCTTCTCTCTCCGCTTCTAATTCTAATTTCTTGGCTTCTCTCTCTGCTTCTAATTCTAATTTCTTGGCTTCTCTCTCTGCTTCCAATTTCTTGGCTTCTCTTTCTGCTTCCAATTCTAATTTCTTGGCTTCTCTCTCTGCTTCTAATTTCTTGGCTTCTCTCTCTGCTTCTAATTGCTTTGCTTCTCTCTCAGTGTACTTTTCACATTCCGTCGTGACATACCGGATCAGAGCATCACCATCCATGCCAAGCTCTTTTCCCACCTGCAGTGTAGCAGACCTAAATTTGACCAAGTCAGCCATGATGTATCTGTAGTCTAGTAGGGCAAGTGATCTTACTCAAACTAATTTACTACAATATAATTAACTTAGTTAAATTAAAGTTAATTAAACTGACTTCACCATATATGAAACAGCTTTCTTTATCTGTACTCAATGGTACTCCTAAAAATATAATTATTTCCTACTATGTTACTCTTTCCAAAAAAATTTACAAAACAAAATTTCTACACAGCAGAAATAGAAAGTTGGCTCAGGAATATCAAAGATATATCCCGCAGACGAGCCCCCACTGTAGCGGGAGGTTATTTAAAAGTATATATTATGTAAGAGTATGCCAGTAAAGAGTTCTGACCTTACAAGTAATACCCCAGTCTTAGAAATAAGCACTGGTGTATTGTTATCATAAAAAATAGTCAGACTGTGAAAACCCTGGCCCAGTTGGTAAGAAGTAGTACCAGGATTTAAGGTGTCTCCTCCCTGTGACTATCTTATGATTACTTATATGCTAGGGGATAAGTAAAATGTACATTCACTGAACCCACAAAATGGAAGAAGTGAATAAATCCTCAGGTACAGTTAAAATAGTTTAATAATTGCACTATTATTCTATTTCTACTAGTTGGAAAAAGAGTATACACATATATATATAAAAATATTCACACAATTACTATTATTGTCTGTTTAGACTTCAAGATCTTAAATAATAAAGTTACTGAAATCACTGTTATTAGTCCTTTGAATTTAAGGATAACTGTCATCAGTTGACTGAGTTTATGTATGGTTACTTATTGTTTTCAACTATTGGCTGTTTCACATGTATAGGTGGTCAGTGTCAAACAGGACACTTATCTTTCCAACTTGATACTGCTGAAACTGTCCTTTGCTGATATCAGACTTGGTAGGCCCAACAGTAGGGATGCCAATGACCAGTTGAAGTTCACTCTTTGGGGTCCTGCACTTT
This sequence comes from Oreohelix idahoensis, assembly GCA_024509875.1. Classification (NCBI taxonomy): domain Eukaryota; kingdom Metazoa; phylum Mollusca; class Gastropoda; order Stylommatophora; family Oreohelicidae; genus Oreohelix; species Oreohelix idahoensis. The sequence goes on along the minus strand of JAMPIV010016567.1, from coordinate 19,827 downwards.
TGTGGGATTGCCTCGGATGAACTACACCGGCTTCTGATACTGGACAGTCTGGTTTGAGTTATTTCATGGAACCTGCAACATATCAGCCTTGGCTAGTATCTGGCTAGACTTGTAGCTGACTAGCACAGATGTCAGACCAGTCAGTCATCAGATGTCACCGTTATACAATCATAGTAAGTAAGGACATCATTTCAGTGATATAGCATTAATATTAACATTTCAATTAAGTATAACTGACTAGCACATAAGTCAGACAAGTCAGTCATCAGGTGTCAGAGTTATACAGTCATAGCAAGTAACATCATTTCAATGATACAGAATTAATATTAACATATCAGTAATAAACATCATCTGGTTTAATCCGCTCCTATACATCCCTTCATATTCTATAACTTGATCCTTCCAAATCATATCAAGTACAAATTCAAATCTGATGCTATCTTAGCAACTACCCAAAATTAATACATAAAATAAATAGAGTGAGTGACCACGTGATCAGGTTGCTTTCTACTGAAACTGGCTGTAGAACACTCCAGTTTACCAGCTGTAAATGGGTACAAAGTTGTGCGCTCGAACTAGGGAAGGCAAAGGCAGCGAGGAAGGGGACTAGTCACCTAACCTCGTAAAAGCGGTATCTTCCATGCTGAAGCTTCTAACAATTTATTTCCCTAAGACAATCTCTGGTCATGGGACTGCCTTTATCTTCGTAAGCGATAATGCATTTAATATCGACGAGATACAGCATTAAATATAATAAATATTTTCTATTTGGCTGTGGGGCTAGTTTTGATACGTTTTTGTACAAGCAACCATCTTCCACTAAGCACATGAATAAATCATATTAAAATAATAATACGTTATATCAATGAATATTATACAGGCATATTTTGTGAATTCTAAATGAACCTGTAATACAAAATAAAAGAAATTATTATACAGGATAGCTATCGTAAATTCGCTTACCCTCAGACTCCAGACACTTAGACTGAAATTTTCTGGCGATCCGCTCACACTTCAGATGGATTTAGAGTCGTGGCGTTATCTGCCCTCAGTCTTGTCTCAACCTCTTGCGTTGGGTCTTCTCAGAGTTTTACCGAAACGCTTTATATACGATAGCGCGAACGTATCGGAGAGCAGATACGTCACAGCCTAAGACTAGACCTGAAAAAATCCTTCCCGAACCGTGATTTCAGCCGATCTGTGCGTCGACTGAAATTTTGCCTTTCTCATTCTCAGCATATATAATATCCATATTGTTCCATCTTATCTAGTTTTATACAGCTGATAAAACTCTATCTTCCTATCCATGTAAATTCCCAAACTGTTATTTGTTGATTTTAATATTTAGAACAGAAGTGGGTTTACATGCTTTTAGCGTAACTGTGGGCAGCCGAAATACGCATATATCTCCGTAAATGAGAACTTCCTACCGTTCCATCTTATATGCAGTTATACACCATCCTTCCCTGTACTGAAATGTAAAATCCTTTTCATACGGATTCCCTTCTGTTTTTATTTATCGTTGGCGATTTCCTCTGTCCGATACACATTTCGCTGATACGCCGCCATTTTGAAAGCGGTCGTTCGATCGTAGACGGGTTTATAAATCTAACTGAACCCGTTTGCAATGACTTGAAACCAATTTTGCGACATAGCTCCCCCATATTTTAAGCTGGATGATATCTAGCTTAACTATTGGGTACAAGACAATTGCAAATCGACCATTCCGAGGTTAGTTTTCCTTCTTTCTATCCTCCTCAAGCTCTGTGGGATGGCGACTAAGAAAATCTGCGCCCACATTCTGTTTTCCAAGAATATATTCATCCTTTACTATCTCTCTCCTTCCTGTTCGGCTTTTCATCCAGGCTCTTACTGCTGGTGAAACGGGGTCGGTAGGTTTCCCATGAAGTTTACCGCCCTCTTTTCGTTGATAGTTGGATGTGGTTTTCCCTCGCAAATCCGTAGGTGTTTGATTTTCGCTACGTGATTTGTTCCTTTTTTCCAGCGCATGGGGTTCAGACTGCAATTGAACCTGTGTGGGATGTTTCCTTTCCCCTCCCGTGCAAATCTCGGGAGTACCCCTGATTGCTGGTTTGCTTGTAGATTTTTGATGAAGACTCTTCCGTCGACTTTCTGAATCTACATAGGTGCACTCTGGACAGGAATTTACATACTGATTTATGTCTTCCGTAATACCTGGCCAGTAGAACTGGGTGGCTATTCTTTGTTTTGTGGCACCATTACCCAGGTGTTCACTCAAAGTTGATATGTGTCCCCAGCCTATAACCTTATTCCTATAGGTGGATGGTACAACAATTTGACCATGACTTTTCGTCCCTCTTCCAGCTTTCCTGTACAAGAGTCCATGTTCCATATAGAAATGTCCTTTCCTTGGAGCTTTATGTGTTTTTGATAATTTGCCAAAACAAGGCTTCAACGTGCTGTCTGCTTCTTGAGCCCGTTTCATTTCAGTTGAATGAAATTTTACGTTGGTGTCCCTCTCTATGTTCCTGGAGTCAGACCTAGTCTGGCTTTCTGCCATAACCATAGGTTTTACAGGGTTTCCCAAGAAAACATATTTACGCCCCAACATTAGGGGGTAAAAGGGATCATCTATCACAGCTGCATTTATCTCCCCTTCCACATAGCGACAACTGACATGAATCTTTGCTATGGGTAAAGTAAGGGGTGATGTTCCTTTTAGTGGCCCTTGAATGTCTACTGTTTCTGTGGTGATTTGTTCAGGGCACACCAGAGATGCACACACGACTGCGTCATAGGACAAACCTGTGTCATACATTCCTGTGACTTGTTTGCCATTCACAGTCACTATCTCCTGGGTAGGTGGGTGATGGAGGCTATTCTGACTCACAGTCAGTTCCTTCCTAACAGAAGTCCTCACCTGTAGACATGCAGCATGATGAAGGGGTTTTTCCCTCCCACATTCATCAGTGTTGTGGTTGCTCATCTTACAAAATTTGCACCACTTATCTCCCTGTTTGTAGGGTTTATTTTCCTGAGTCTGAGGGTTCTTGTCCTTATTATCAAATCTTTGCTTGTTTCTGTATGGTTGATCCATCTGGTCAAAATCGGTATTCTGCGGTGGTGGCTTATATCCTTCTACCTGCTTCCTTTTTGTTCCTACCAATTCAGCTTGAGCTGCTTGGTATCTCTCTGCACATTTCAAAATGTCTTCCAGCCTCTCTGCTCCTTGTTCCATAAGGAATTTCCTCATTTCTTGAGACATGGAATCTTTCACTTGCTCTAACATAACCATTTCTTTCAGATCCTCGTAGGTTTTCTGATACTTACCTAAACTACTCCATTTCAACAAATACGTTTCTAGCTTAGCTGAGAACTGGTTATATGTTTCTCCAGGTAGAGGTTTAGAAGTTCTAAATTTCTTCCTATATGCCTCAGAGTTCTTTTCATACCGGATCAGTAAGGCTTGCTTTAGTATTTCATAATTTTCCTGATCTTCTTTGGGGAGTTTCAGAAACACATCATATGCAATACCTCTCAATCCCTGGGATAACTTTAGACTCCATTTTTCCTTTTCCAGTCCATATGTAGAGGCTAGCCTTTCATACCTATCCAGGTACGACTCAATTGCGTCCTCCTTTTCAACAAATGGATCTAGGTGGAAGTTCATGGCCCCATTTGCTGTGTTCTGAAAAGAGCTATTCGCAGAATGAGGTGAGCTATTACCATGGGTGATAGTCCCAGCCTGAAGTTCAAGATCAAGCTGTCTCATTTTCAGCTCATGGTCTCTCTCTGCTTGTAACCTCCTTTCTTCTCTCTCAGCTTCTAATTTCTTGGCTTCTCTCTCCGCTTCTAATTCTAATTTCTTGGCTTCTCTCTCTGCTTCTAATTCTAATTTCTTGGCTTCTCTCTCTGCTTCCAATTTCTTGGCTTCTCTTTCTGCTTCCAATTCTAATTTCTTGGCTTCTCTCTCTCTGCTTCTAATTTCTTGGCTTCTCTCTCTGCTTCTAATTGCTTTGCTTCTCTCTCAGTGTACTTTTCACATTCCGTCGTGACATACCGGATCAGAGCATCACCATCCATGCCAAGCTCTTTTCCCACCTGCAGTGTAGCAGACCTAAATTTGACCAAGTCAGCCATGATGTATCTGTAGTCTAGTAGGGCAAGTGATCTTACTCAAACTAATTTACTACAATATAATTAACTTAGTTAAAATTAAAGTTAATTAAACTGACTTCACCATATATGAAACAGCTTTCTTTATCTGTACTCAATGGTACTTCTACAAAAAATAATTATTTTCCTACTATGTTACTCTTTCCAAAAAAATTTACAAAACAAAATTTCTACACAGCAGAAATAGAAAGTTGGCTCAGGAATATCAAAGATATATCCCGCAGACGAGCCCCCACTGTAGCGGGAGGTTATTTAAAAGTATATATATTATGTAAGAGTATGCCAGTAAAGAGTTCTGACCTTACAAGTAATACCACAGTCTTAGAAATAAGCACTGGTGTATTGTTATCATAACAATAGTCAGACTGTGAAAACCCTGGCCCAGTTGGTAAGAAGTAGTACCAGGATTTAAGGTGTCTCCTCCCTGTGACTATCTTATGATTACTTATATGCTAGGGGATAAGTAAAATGTACATTCACTGAACCCACAAAATGGAAGAAGTGAATAAATCCTCAGGTACAGTTAAAATAGTTTAATAATTGCACTATTATTCTATTTCTACTAGTTGGAAAAAGAGTATACACATATATATATATAAAAATATTCACACAATTACTATTATTGTCTGTTTAGACTTCAAGATCTTAAATAAGAAAGTTACTGAAATCACTGTTATTAGTCCTTTGAATTTAAGGATAACTGTCATCAGTTGACTGAGTTTATGTATGGTTACTTATTGTTTTCAACTATTGGCTGTTTCACATGTATAGGTGGTCAGTGTCAAACAGGACACTTATCTTCCAACTTGATACTGCTGAAACTGTCCTTTGCTGATATCAGACTTGGTAGGCCCAACAGTAGGGATGCCAATGACCAGTTGAAGTTCACTCTTTGGGGTCCTGCACTTTGGTGGGATTGCCTCGGATGAACTACACCGGCTTCTGATACTGGACAGTCTGGTTTGAGTTATTTCATGGAACCTGCAACATATCAGCCTTGGCTAGTATCTGGCTAGACTTGTAGCTGACTAGCACAGATGTCAGACCAGTCAGTCATCAGATGTCACCGTTATACAATCATAGTAAGTAAGGACATCATTTCAGTGATATAGCATTAATATTAACATTTCAATTAAGTATAACTGACTAGCACATAAGTCAGACAAGTCAGTCATCAGGTGTCAGAGTTATACAGTCATAGCAAGTAACATCATTTCAATGATACAGAATTAATATTAACATATCAGTAATAAACATCATCTGGTTTAATCCGCTCCTATACATCCCTTCATATTCTATAACTTGATCCTTCCAAATCATATCAAGTACAAATTCAAATCTGATGCTATCTTAGCAACTACCCAAAATTAATACATAAAATAAATAGAGTGAGTGACCACGTGATCAGGTTGCTTTCTACTGAAACTGGCTGTAGAACACTCCAGTTTACCAGCTGTAAATGGGTACGAAGTTGTGCGCTCGAACTAGGGAAGGCAAAGGCAGCGAGGAAGGGGACTAGTCACCTAACCTCGTAAAAGCGGTATCTTCCATGCTGAAGCTTCTAACAATTTATTTCCCTAAGACAATCTCTGGTCATGGGACTGCCTTTATCTTCGTAAGCGATAATGCATTTAATATCGACGAGATACAGCATTAAATATAATAAATATTTTCTATTTGGCTGTGGGGCTAGTTTTGATACGTTTTTGTACAAGCAACCATCTTCCACTAAGCACATGAATAAATCATATTAAAATAATAATACGTTATATCAATGAATATTATACAGGCATATTTTGTGAATTCTAAATGAACCTGTAATACAAAATAAAAGAAATTATTATACAGGATAGCTATCGTAAATTCGCTTACCCTCAGACTCCAGACACTTAGACTGAAATTTTCTGGCGATCCGCTCACACTTCAGATGGATTTAGAGTCGTGGCGTTATCTGCCCTCAGTCTTGTCTCAACCTCTTGCGTTGGGTCTTCTCAGAGTTTTACCGAAACGCTTTATATACGATAGCGCGAACGTATCGGAGAGCAGATACGTCACAGCCTAAGACTAGACCTGAAAAAATCCTTCCCGAACCGTGATTTCAGCCGATCTGTGCGTCGACTGAAATTTTGCCTTTCTCATTCTCAGCATATATAATATCCATATTGTTCCATCTTATCTAGTTTTATACAGCTGATAAAACTCTATCTTCCTATCCATGTAAATTCCCAAACTGTTATTTGTTGATTTTAATATTTAGAACAGAAGTGGGTTTACATGCTTTTAGCGTAACTGTGGGCAGCCGAAATACGCATATATCTCCGTAAATGAGAACTTCCTACCGTTCCATCTTATATGCAGTTATACACCATCCTTCCCTGTACTGAAATGTAAAATCCTTTTCATACGGATTCCCTTATGTTTTTATTATCGTTGGCGATTTCCTCTGTCCGATACACATTTCGCTGATACGCCGCCATTTTGAAAGCGGTCGTTCGATCGTAGACGGGTTTATAAATCTAACTGATCCCGTTTGCAATGACTTGAAACCAATTTTGTGACACACCTGAAAAGAAACATCTGTATTCTACATTTCTGATAGTTAATCCTATTATATTTCAACCTCTAGGCCCTGGACAGTCGGCTGGGGTTCTAGAATAAGTACTCACTTGTCGTAATCATTTTTCATTATATGGCAGTATCAATCACTCATAATTGTTAAATATAAAGGTTAATAATTTCTTCCTTACCACAATTCAAAATGAAAACACACAGGTACGTTGAAAAAGCACAAACTCAGCTGAGCTGCTGGCTAGACTAGGGCGTCCCACTACTACTAGCACATATATTCAATGGACGACAAACTTCTAAGCCTCATCGATCTGCTTGTATGGACAGTCTTCAACAAAATGGCAACGAGCCGGCAAATTTTTCAATAATCTTAACTATTTCGTCCAATGAGAGTACTTCCCCTTTACAATTTAAAATTTCAAAATTAAATGTCCAATTTTTTGTCAAATGTGTAGTGTATTTCTGTCGGTCGGTCTGTCCGAACTTGTCATTTCCCAAGATTAGACTTGGTTTTGGCCTAACACTAAATAAGATATTCAAATTTTCTCTCATTCCCTTCTTAGATTTCTACTGCGAAGATATTTTTAGATTCTATCCTCCTTGTCTCCCCCTTGTTTACATGGAATTTTTTTTCTGCCTTCGTCTCAAGGACGCGTCAAATGTAACTTTAGTGAATGCAAAGCTAACATCTGTTTGCTAGTTTGCCACTGAACAAATCAGTCTTTTGTCAATAACTTCCATGTTATCTATCCGTCCTTTTATTTGAAAGCATATTATTTATCAGGAAAAGATAAGCTATTAAACTAGCTAACTTTTATGATTCTAAACCTATTAATAAGAAATTCCATATTTTTTTCCATGTTAGTCTTGAAATCTTTACTACCACTCGTTCACTTCTTTTCCATGTACTTTCAAGCTAATTACGAGAGTCTCTCGTAGTACGTGAGAATTTACGTCATTCCCAATAAGAGTTAAGCCTGTTTTCGTGACAATTGGCTACATGTTCTTACTTTTACATCGTATTTCAAACTACCAACTACAAGTTCGCGCGTATGCTAGACTTAGATTCAAACGCGTGCAGACGGCATCATTTTTTTCTTCCCTCCTTTTCTTACCCCGTCTAAACGAATAGGCCTTTCGGGTCCTCATGTTATAATTAGTTTTTTTTTTTAATGACACTAGAAACGATGGTACGGTCTCCCATAATCAACGCGCCTGTGGCGTGGGCGAAGAAGCAGCAGCGTATCTTAACTATATTTTATCCCTACATTTTATTTTAACTTTTATATTTATAATGTAGGATTTTATCGCTGTATCAATGTATTCCACCACATTGCCATATACGACTCCGTTCACTGCTGTGAGTTGGGCAGTAATGGAGCAGATGTTCAGCTGTCAAGGGGTTTGTGCCACAGGAGCAGAGATCTGTTGGACCAGTCCTGTACTTGTGATATAGATGATACCTATCACGGTTTGCCTCCCCTTAGCTCTGCAGTAGTGGTCCAACAGTGACCAAAACTCAAGAGTAACTGATGTGGGTCTTCAAAGGTGTCTACCTTTGCACAAAATTACTCTTGGCATAGTTGTAGATAGAAATGATAATGATGCTTATACCTCAAGGTAGTATTTACATGATATACAGAATGCGAGAACAATGCTGCATTGGATGAGCACGTTAACTCTAGTATCTGCCGTCAACTTTTGTGAAGGATTATGTAATCGTTAACGCTATATCTGCCGTCAACTTTTGTGAAGGATTATGTAATCTTATAATTCGTTAGCTCGTTCAAGCCCCCCATCTGAGTTAATTCAGCTAATTTCCTCTTAGTTATTTATAGCTCTGTTTGAGTGTATTTAAGAAATGGCCAGAGACATACGGATGTAGTACCTTCAAAACGATGAAATTAACTTTAGATTTGTCTTTATACAAGTAACAAATTTAATAATCAATTATGTCATGACAGTGATAAAAATGAATAATTGTTTAGAAAAAAGTATTAATCACAGTGTGATGTTATAGTTTTCGAAAATGGACAGTTAACTTGACAGATTTTAAGTTTTACTTAGCTGCCAATATTTGTTACTGCTTCCGCTGATGTTTGGGTCTTTGCAGATAGATGACTGGATCACACGCGTCCCTGTTCAAGATTTAAGAGTTGCAGCAAGTTCCAAGTAGAATCAGGGAGTAACTACAAAGCTGGTCCCGCGTCTCTAAGACCCGTCTGATGATGGTGTCTAGCGTCGACTTCAGGCCACTTATACCCTCACTTGTTCCAGAAATAGTACCATCAACTGGTACCACCAACTAGTGTCACAAAAGAAGAGAAACAAATACCCTCTGAGTATTGAGTTTCCCGACACATACTTATGTGCCCCCCTCATTTCATTTCACCATCCCATCTATCTCAGAACTTTTACCCTCGCTGAGAGTTAGTCTTAATCCCAGTGGGCGAAAAACTATCTTTACATTTCAAATGAATAGTTTTATATTTAACTTTAGTTGAAGATGTTAACAATACAGTTTGAATATGTTTACATTTACATCGGTTGAAAAGGTTGTAAACTTTCATTATATTTAGAGTGAATATGTTTTACATTTACACCGATTGAAAAGGATGAACTTTCATTATGTTTAGCGTGAATATGTTTTACATTTACACTGGTTGAAAAGGTTGATAATATAACACGTATGTACATCATTTCTTTCATCATTCCCTCCCTGCTTCATATGGAGCTTGGGACTTCCTCTGCTTTTGGTTCTTTATAAGAAACCGGCAATAAAGCAGTCACCAGCCCTGGCAGTGGTGGTTCATGAATTCATCATTATATATGCTAAGGTTGCCAGCCTCAAATGACTTGGACATCCACTAGCAATTTTCTTATATTAATATTCACAAGTCACTATATACATATTAGTTCACATGTTAATAATGCTAAAATATTGAATTCAAAATGTACAACTTACGCCAATCTTTAGGCTCACAGACTGCTGGCTCAGAGAAATAAAAGCACTTGTAGAGGCCTCTTAACTTGGTCTGGGATTTTGTTACTTTAGCAATAAATTCCTACTTTTGACTTTGTGTAATAGTTTCCTCAGATTCCGGTTTTCCCTGTTTAATTTGCAGCGTTTTACTGGGCTCTAAGTCCTCAATATGCTCCAAAAATGTCCAGTATGGTACTGTTCTTAACTCTGGCAAGGTCTGGTTGTCTTCTTGGCGTGAGGTGAATTTTCACAGTGCTTTCAACCGACTAAAGCGTCAGGTTATATTGCCTGTCTTCCTCCGCATTTGTTTGTTTCGATGTTAAGCAGGGCTCCAATCGGAAGGGGTATTGTGCCTTCATTCCGAATGTCTGCCAATCGTTTCAAACATGCATGTTTTGTGGGGTAATTCAAAATTATTTCCACGTGGAAATTTCCCTGCGCATTACTGCAAAGGTCATGTCTCCCAAATATGGAATGAAACCATCTCACCCTCTCTCAGCAATGTTTTCTCAAATACAACATCTTACTTTCATTAAAAGTAATGTCTTTGTAACAAGTTGTACCGCAAAAGATAATGTCATTCTTGTCTGTCCAGAAATGTGTCGCGCAGGTGAGAAATCTAACTACCTGTCGCTTGCGCAAACAAAATTCTTCGTTTACTCATCTGGTCGAGGAAGGCATATCAGCCTTATCAGCGATTAAACAAATTCGCTGGGCGATTTTAGTGTAATCCGTAGCCTGATGTCGGGCACACCCGAAATTTTCCAACATGATTGTCGGTTAATATTATCTCATCCGTCTCCTTTTCCAGCAGGGATGAACGGATTGAAAGTACTAAATATCAGCTTGATAGCAGGGAAAGAAAATATGCCGACCAAAGAAAAGCACGTAATTTAGCCCACTCAAAAAATGTAACTAAATACTACCTGAGAGAAAAAGAGATCGACCCAATGATTCTGTGACAGTACCTCAACCTATTGTGACCAGTACGTGAGCGGAAAATGATGACCTGGTCTCGCCTAGATAGCTGGTGATAGGCCAGTGCTACCAGTGAAACAAGATATGAGAAGAAGACGGCGGAGATAGACACAACATCGAATAAGGAAACCTGATAATAGCATTACAGGGTAGTCCTAGTTCTGACATCCTCAGGGTAAGAGAGGTAGAGAGAGACCAAGGAACACATGGAGAAGAGAACTAGAGATATAAAGTGCATTAAGAAGTCATGGAAAGACTTTGAACTGATGGCACGGGACAGGAAGACTTGGTATAAGTTTATTCAATGAATGTCATCCTTGTGATGAACGGTAAGGATCAGTGGCGTACTAATGGGGGTGCGAGGGGGCGGTCCGCCCCGGGTGACAGCCAGGAGGGGGTGCCATCGACCATTATTAGGATAGTTTTTACTGTTACAAATATACTTCCAAGTGTGTGTCTTTGTGGGAAGGGGGTGCAAAATGGAGGATCCGCTCCGGGTGCCAGATACTTTAAGGACGCCTATGGTAATAATGATTTCTCTTGCTCTGAGAACTGAAGAACATGAACTGTCTTATAATGCTATCAACTGGTTAAGCGTCGGAGATACTGTACACTTATTATAGTTCAAAAATGTCCGAAGACGCTATAAAATTGTACAGTACATGACGTCAGTGTATTGTTCACGCTTGCTTATAAAAATATTGCCGATTTTTCTCATGCGTTAAATATGAATCACACCTGTAAACCAAATAGAGCGGTTTATTCCTGAAAAAAAGAAGCTTTGAACATTGAAAGCAACAGAATGTTTTGGATCAATAAATTGCAAAGCTTATGAATTTTAAACCATGATTTGCATATCTTTCAAATATCAAGGCATGTTAACAATAAAACAGTGGTTTCCAAAATTGGCGGTGGGAGGATCCAAGGGGGTCATAAGGGAGAAATGGTCTGCAGGAGGTGTTCAGTAGTAAGGGGTTTGTTGAGGATTTGACGTGCTAAACTCAACAATATTACTCGGCGTAACACTTAAAAATAAAAGCGTGTGAATAAAACAGGACCCTGACGTCGCGCTTAATTAAAAGGAGGGCGTAGCATAAAAAAAAAAAAAAAAAAAAAAAACCGGAACCCACCGCTCCTTCCTAACTTCCTAACGTTCCAGTTTCCTTTCTCATAAACCTTATAGCAGAAGTTCCCAACAACTATGAAGCGAGAACGAGATAGGAAAGATAGATAGCAGTATAACTCTATTCAATTTATTCAATTCATGACTTTTAAATGTTTTTTTGTGTGGTTTTTAAGTGACATATTTTTTTTAAACATGTAAAATATTTTTAAATATATTAAAACCTATCAGTATTATAAATCAACGTGTTTAGAAGTGAATGAACTTTAGTATAGTAGTAGTTATTTTTTTTTGGACCTTGGTTAAATATCAACAAGTTAATTACCTAATTAGATGCAAAAAAAAAATAACAAAATTGTACATACACTGAAATATTCAAAGAACAAAATAGAAGATTCTGATAAATTAATTCATACAAAATTAATTAAATTGTTAGGTAGAAAGGGGCAATAACTAGGTATTTGTACATGATTATGGTGACATTACAAAATAACATCTAAAATCTTTAAAAATGCATGAAATCAATACATATTTTGCATTATATGTTAGAACATGAATAAATTGTGTGTTTATGGTGTTTATAGCAATAATTTATTGCAATGTAATTATCCAAGGTCAAAATAATTGCAGAAATGGTCATAAAAATGGTGATATATATATATATATATAAACTCCGCCAATGCCGGTCCCAAGCCCGGATGAAAAAGGAGGAGGGCGGCCTGCATGGAGGCCGTAAGGAGGCAGCCCCTCTACCATGCAAAGGCACAACAGGCCAATCACCTGTTTGTCTTAAACTATGATTACGAGCAATACAAGAGAGAAAACCGGACTGATTCTAAAGGCGACGAACTGGAACGGACTACGACTTATGGAACTTGGAACACAAGAAGTATAAATGGGAAGGAAGAGGAGCTGGTGGAAGAGATGAGGAAAGCAAAACTAGAAATCCTGGCTATAACGGAAACGAAGAAAAAAGGACAAGGAGTCATGGATCTCGATGGCAACATGTTGCTCTACAGTGGTGTACCCATATCTGAAAGAGCTAAAGGGGGCGTGGGTTGCATTGTGGCCCAAAATCAAAAAGATAGTATCAAGGGATGGAACTTTGTCTCGGAGCGCATTATGGTTGTAAAACTAAAAGAAGGAGAAACCATAGTCAACCTGGTCGTAGTGTATAGGCCAAATGAGGATGAGAGAGCAGAGATCAAGGAGGAATTCTTCGAGCTGCTTCAAAGGACAGTGGATGACTGCCTAGATGAAGTTATCATGCTCGGAGATTTTAATGCCAGAGTTGGAAATGACCATGCGAGATGGGGTGGAGTTATCGGAAGATATGGAGAAGATACTCTCAATGACAATGGAAAGCGACTCCTTAGATTCTGCAGTGAGCAGAATCTGATCATTACAAACACAAAGTTCCCCCATAAGCGCATACATGCATACACTAGATGTGAACCAACCAAGAATGAGAAGTCAGTGATCGACTATGCCATTGTTCGGAGAAGCTCATTCAGATATGTCCGAGATGCAAGAGTCTGGAGGGGGCCAGAGATTGGAAGTGATCACTACCTGCTAACAATCAAACGAAGAACTGAAAGAGTTGCTCAGCCATAGGAACTGCCCAACATCACGCAAGAAACCAAGTAAACGAGCAGGAGAAATGAGCATTAGGACCTACAAGCTGAGAGAGCCAGAAATTAAGACCAGATATCAGGGGCTTATTGCTACAGCAGTGAGCAACACAGAAGAACGACCTGATGACTTGGAAACCCTCTGGAATAAATTCAAGGATATCATAAGACAGCTGCTGCAGAAGCATGCGGTGAAGTCCGACTTGGGAACCAGAGAAAGAGGACACCTTGGTGGACAGAGGAAGTCAAAGAGAAAATAAGAGAGAAGAAAATGGCATGGAAACAATACTTAGGAGCTAAAAACACAACAGGACAAATGGAAAAATATAGAGAATATGTGACACTCAGAACAGAAGCAAAGAACAAAGTGCTAGCAGCAAAACAGAAGTCCTGGGAAGAATTTGGAGAAAAGCTAGAAAAAGATGCACAAGAAAACCAGAAATTGTTCTATAAGACCCTAAAGAACACGAGGAAGGAAAAACAATGCCCTCTCAAATTTATAAAGGACAAGCAAGGCAAATTGCTTACTGCCCCGAAGGAAGTAATGGAAAGATGGAAAGAATATTTCTCAGAACTCCTGGATGGTGAGCATGGTGAAGCATCAGAAATGATAACCACTAGCACAGAAGAGAAAACCAATGATGGTGAAGATGACATAAAGATGGAAGAACTGAGGGCAGCACTAGAGAAAATCAAGATGGGCAAAGCAGCAGGGCATGATGGTATAACACCAGAAATGGTTATGTACATGGGAGCATCAGGCGACCTATTACTCTTAAAGGTCCTACAGGCAGCATGGTGCAACAAGACCATACCAAAGGATTGGGAGATTGCCATCATAACACCAATTTTCAAAAAGGGTGACAATCGACAATGTGGAAACCATAGAGGCATATCCCTTCTCAGTGTCCCTGGTAAAATCTACTCTAGAATCCTAGAGCAGAGACTCCGGCGCCTAGCTGAGCCACAATTGGATGAGGTCCAGTGCGGATTCCGAGCAAACCGAAGTACTCAAGACCTAATCTTCATACTCAGACAGCTGAATGAAAAGGCCGTTGAGTATAAGAGTGAGATCCATCTTTGTTTCATAGACCTGGAAAAGGCGTTTGACAGGGTCCCCTGGAGCAAACTTTGAGACTGTTTGGCAAGGAAGAATATTCCAGCACCTCTGATTCATGCTATACAGAGCTTCTACAAGTCTTGCAGAAATTATGTGAGGACAGCAAACCATAAGTCAGAAGAGTTCAGGACCACCACTGGTGTAAGACAAGGTGATATCCTATCACCTTACCTCTTCATACTCCTTATGGACGATGTCATCAAGGCATGTAAGGAGAGAACAAGAAAGTATTCAGTGGGGTACTGGAAGATGAGACAGGTCTATATTTCGGAGCTGGCATTTGCTGATGATGTTGCCCTGATTGCTAAATCAGAGGCACATCTCCAATCCAACCTGCAAGTCTGGAAGGAAGAGCTGGAGAAGAGAGGGATGGTCATAAGCAGCTCTAAAACAAAATCCATGGTGATATCACGAGAAGAAAGAAAACATCAGATTAAGTTGGGAGAACAGGTCCTGGAGCAGGTCGACCACTTTAAATATCTCGGAGCTATTATAGACCGAAAGGGAGGCATCAAAGAAGAGTTGGCCACTCGAAAAGCAGCGGCTGGGAGACTTTTTCAGGCCATAAATCGTGGATTCCTCAGCAAGAAAGAGGTTGGTAAGAAAACGAAGATGGCTGTATACCGCTCCACCTATGTCCCAGTCTTGACATATGGATGCGAGTCGTGGGCAATGACTACAACCCACAAAAGCCAGATCCAAACCTCAGAAATGAGGTATCTGAGGAAAGTGGTTGAAGTAACAAGAAGAGACATGGTCCGCAACCAGACGATACGTCAAGGCCTAAAATCCCACCCGCTGCAGACCCAAATAGAACAGTCCCAACTGAGATGGTTTGGCCATGTCTGCAGAATGGGAGAAGATCGGCTACCACGACAAGCATGGGAAACAAAGAGCCAGGGATCCAGACCTCCAGGACGACCCAGAGTCCGCTGGGAGGACAACATTAGACAATCTTTGAAGGACCGAGGACTAGAATGGAACCAGGCCAGGAAGAAGACAGCTGATAGAATGGTCTGGCGCTCTCTCTTCCAAACCTCTACACCTCACGGTAGAAGGGGAACGACTAAGTAAGTAAGTATATATATATATATATATATATATATATATATATATATATATATATATATATACATATATATATACATATATATTTTTTTTTTTTACCAGCGGCACTTGAGCTTTCAGCCCTTCCGCCCAATGACATGTCATTGCGAGGCTGGGGAACCTGAGGACTTTCCTTCCAACCCGGTCAGGAGCTTCGCTCCTTCCCATCCACAGAGGGTTTATCACAGGAGCAGTGTAACTTTACACTAGTGCGGCTCCCCGTATATATATATATATATATATATATATATATATATATATATATATATATATATATATATATATATATATATATATATATATATATATATATATATATATATATATATATATATATATATATATACGTGACCTAGATTATTGATAATAAAATACTCCACATTAGACATGTCATTATGATCCTAACCCCGGGAACTAAACGTCATGTGACCTAGATTATTGATAACAAAATACTCCACACTAGACACGTGATTGTAACCCTAACCCCCGGAACTATACGACATGTGACCTAGATTATTGATAACAAAATACTCCACACTAGACACGTGATTAAAACCTTAACCCCGGGAACTATACGACATGTGACCTAGATTATTCATAACAAAATACTCCCCACTAGACATGGGATTATAACCCTAACCCCGGTAACTAAACGTCATGTGACTTAGATTAATGATAACAAAATACTCCACACTAGACATGTGGATGCGAGTCATGGGCAATGACTACAACCCACAAAAGCCAGATCTAAACCTCAGAAATGAGGTACCTGAGGAAGGTGGTTGAAGTAACAACGTCTGCAGAATGGAAGAAGATCGGCTACCACACGTACGAGAAACTAAGAGCCAGGGATCCAGACCTCCAGGACGACCCAAAGTCCGCTGGGAGGACAACATTAGACAATCTCTGAAGGACCGAGGACTATACTGGAACCAAGCCAAAAGGAAGACAGCCGATATACGAGGAGCGTTCAGTAAGTATTGCACCACATCGTTTTTCTCAGGCGAATCACAACTCACACAAATTGGCCCTTACAAGTTGTTCAGTCAGCATTGTTAGTGCCAAAATGCAGTTATAAAAAACTCAACTCCTCGTATTTTCTAAGGTGTTGCGGCCAGATGGGTTACCTCTAAGTACTCACACAATGAACCACCACTTGCAAAAGACAGGCAATTTCTTCTGAATTTTATGGAGCGTTTCATCATGCTGATAGGTAGAAGAACTTTTTTTGGCTTATGATCGTTACAGGTGACGAAAACACTGGGCAAAACATCTTTTGCACGTGAAGACAAAAAGACAGTCAATATAGATTGGCCATCATTCCGCAATCAACCACGAAGAAAGTAAATTTCATGGACAATTTTCCTTTCAGCTCGGGAAAGGTCATGATCAGCTGTCTATAGGGACATTGAAAGTGGGTGAATTCTTGTGGACGTTATAGCCAAGAGGAGAGACAATCAATTTCCGCAAGCTCTACATTTAAGGACAATGAAAAAGTTCAATCAACGTTTTCGCAGAGTTCGTCCGCAACAAGAATCCAGCGAGACCTGCTTCTTTTTCTTGGGGGGACGACAATGCTCGAACTTCTCACACAAGTTCCCTTGCAACGTGGTAAGCCAATCACCAAATTGGATTGGGACCTGTTACTACACCGCCCGGCTCCATCCACCTATAGTCCCTCGATTTGGCCACCTCTCTCGGCATGTTGTCATCCTTATCTTGGTACCACTTATAAGATGCACTCCGGTGGGAACAAGGTTATTGAAGGTTGATGAAGGAGTGATTCTATGCAGTCGAAGAAATGGCTACAAGATCAAGACAAAATCTGGTCACGGGCTAAGGAAATACATGCACTTGTTTTCCGCGCTGGCATTAAAAGCCGTACAATGTTTATGGTGGATTATATTGAATAATTACCGATCTTTAACATGACATAACCCATGTATATTGTGTAAAAATTTCATGCATTTTTAATAAAAGCTCCTGAGAAAAAACGAAGTTTTTGGTGCATTACTTTCGCTGAACGCCCGCTTGTAAAAAGTATGGCGCTATCTCTTAACAAACCTCTTCACCTCTCGGTAGAACGAGGAACGACTAAGTTAGTAAGTAAGTTATCATACTGAATAAATGGAAATCCGTTTTCTCCTTGTGCTCTGTTACTATTTTAATCGCAAAACTGATGAGGTCATATTGCGGATCGACTTACATTTGACTTAAAAAAAGGTTTAAAAACAACAATCCAAACAACAAACACTTAACAATAAAGAAAATTTAAAAATAATTTTAAAATATTATTTTAAACACTCGCTATTAGATGCACACAAAAGCTGGTGGGGGTCGCATGATTCTGCATGGAAAATTAACTTTCTGCTTTATACTTTTCCTTAAGGATACTTTGTGGAATAAAAATATATGATAAGCGAAGCCGCCCCCTACTATTTTTGCCAATTTGATGTTACTTTTTTCTGACTGCAAGCTTACAATCTCCTTCAAAAATTATTTGTGGGCTTTTTAAGTGCATTTTAAAAGCTATCTCGTTTAATTTATTTTTTTAAATGTTTTGTTATTTCAATTTTTTCCACGTCATTATTGGACGGGTTTACCTCTGTTGGGCCTCATAGCCAATGCATCTAATAAGTGTCGACTCCTACATAAGACCCAATGGGAAGGCGAAAGTTACGAGGGATGGTATCAAAAAGTCTCCATTAATAGGGAAAAATTTGTCACTCTTAAAAAAAAAAAAAAACTGTCACATTTATTCATGTTTCGTATCTTTTTTCTTTGGTACAACCATAGCATAGTTTCAAGTTTCCCCCACAAATAAAAAATCGAGTGTTGCTGCGGCCTGGTGATCTCTGAGATCGCTCCGCGGGACCGCTGTGAACCAAAAGAAACATTATTTTCCTTCTTGTAATGGTGACCTTTTGAACCACGTTGCCCACCTCCAAAGTGGTTTGGTTCCTGGGAAACATACTGCAATGCAGTCTGCCCAGAGAGTTAGGTTATCGAAGAGGGAAAGCAAACCCTGGGTCCCCAAAAATGCTTCGGGGGGAAGTTCGGATGTGTCGGGCGGAAAGGCCGCAAATATCGCAGCTGCGCTGGGTTAAACGGGCACAACGTAAAACCAACGTCCATTTTCAGGACGAATCGAGGAGAGAAGGAGAAGAAGGACCAGATGCTAGAGAGGACTGAAATGGAAATGACAAACGAGAGAGTAAATAGGTGGGCCGTACATCAGGATATGCAGTCAGACTAGAAATGTGGTACTTATTGGCTTGTTCACTCTTGGTTTGGTGTTCGTCTTTCATTTCTTTGTTCCTTCTTATTCAGGGTTTCTCAGCAGGGTATCCGAGAGAGGTCGTGCAGGGGTTCATCCTGCGTCAGTCGTGACTTGACAAGAAAAAAATAATAAACAAACGAGTGTATATATCATAAGTCTTTTATAAAAACAGTTTGTCTTAGGGCATATATTTGTATTCATATTGCTTTGATTCTATGGTTGTTTAGGAGCCGTTACTGTTACAAACATTTGTCCCCCCCCCCCCCCCCCCCCCCCCCCAATAAATGTTAAGGTTGTAAATCTACATAATTTTAAAATTATTAATTAATTTTTATATTTAAAACTTACCTGATCACGCCAAACGACCCCGTGAGCTGCAGATATTAATACATTTTGATATAGTGAGACCTGAACATTATTTTCATCAACGGTTCCTCCAGAGGTATAAAGATTGAGAAAGGTTGCTTAATTATCTGGGATGAAATGAAAATCTGTTAATTGCGTGTATTCTTTTTATTTAAAATATTGCCATTTGTATTTTTAACCTGATTTTTTGAGTGTGTTCCCACATCTCCACTGCCATACTGTAAAAACGTATGTAAACGACAGTGGTCGTAGTGGGAATGTTTGAACAGGGGTGTGGGGTGGTTCGCTCCGGGTAAACGCCGGGCAGAAGGAGTGCACAACGGGCACTATTGGGACAGTATTACAACTGTTTTTAAATCTACTTGCAAGCCTATATATAGTTTATAAGTTTTATTTACTGGTAGGAGGGGGGTCGGAGGGGGCCCCATTCATTCACCAATAACCTACTAAAAACTCACTTATAAACCTTATTCTCCAAACCCATCACTCATCACATACACCATAATAACCCTT